>NDXB01008199.1:35940-106855 GCA_002631895.1 Agapornis roseicollis
TTTGGGGGGGGGGGGAGTGTGTGTTGTGTGGCTTTTCTCTTTTTTTCCAGTTTATCATCCTTAAAAGAATGGGTTCCTGAGCCAATTAATTGCATTCTGTGCTTCTGAGTGTAATGAGAAATGCTTCAGCCAGACAGCTTTTCTGTCCACCACTCCTTACTGAAGTACAGTGGTTTCTTTTAAAAGCTGTGTTTCATCTGAAAAGCAGTATGACAATGGTTGCTGTGAAACTGCTCCATGATTCCCTGGTTTGTCATCCAGTCTTTAAGGCCGGGTAGTGGTGCTTCCTAGTTTGGTACAAAGGCTTCTTTAAAAGAAATAGTTACAGCATGGGTTTGGTTTTTTTTTAGGGAAAACACTGTCAGGGCTGTGTACTGGGAATTCCCCTTTCTATGGGCTTTCTTGCGGTCAGCTGGATTTCAGTAAGTGCATTCTCTAACTGAAAGCACTTTTGCAGGCTCAAGGGAGAATCTATGGAAAACTTAAAGAAGAAAATTTCTTTGGACCTAAAGAAGAAGTGAAACTTGAGGCTCATATAAAAGTGCCATCCTACGCTGCTGGTAGAGTTATTGGTAAAGGAGGCAAAACAGTAAGTAGCTGAAAAAATACTTGTAGTGTTATGTTTCTTATTTCAGTGTATCTATATGTATATACATGTATATATATGTATAAGGCTTAAACATTTAGCTAATACCTAATCCTTTGAAGTTAAGTTAAAGCAGGGACTATTTTCTTTGCTGTACTTGTTAAGCTTTCCTTTCTTCTACTGAAGAGTCAAGAGAAGCCAATCTCTAGCCAATACTCTTAATAAAAATCAATAGCCAGAGTCAGATCTGCAGGGCTTTATTGATATAACTGTAGTTCTGCTGTTTAGAGTAAATGTTTCCACTCAAGACCTGCTTCTGTGAACCTTAACTTATGCCAGATTTAGCCAAAAGATTTCACTAATCTCATTTAATAAAGATCAAATCCACTGTGCCTGAAGATGGCATTTCTGGTCACAACTGAATGAAAGCATAACTTTTACATAATCAGTAGGAAATTGAGGCATATTCAGACCTCAGTATTATAAAACCCTCTATTTTTGTTTCAGCTTAATTGATGGCATTTCTTAGGCTTAGTTTATTGCTTAAAATAACATCAGTCCTGAAAAGGTGCCGGTACTCCAGTACTCTCATATGGCTGTGAGTTAGTAGCTGGCTTATATTTGCAAAGAAATGGCTCAGTCTTGGGTCTCCATCCTTGAGTGCAATGGGGTCTTGAGGTTAAGTGTCAGGAGGCAACATAGCCTCTTTCATTACCTGCGGTGGTGAAAGGGCTTAAGGGCAAACATCTCTGAAAAGTTGTTCATCTGAACCATTTTTATTGAATAATGCTATGTGTTTCTCAAATAAAATGTGTGTAAACAGGACAAAGATTCCAACTTTACCTCTCCTTAGCACTATAGAAGCTGATATGCTACTGAAAATAATCTGGACACTTCTCAGTGATCTGTTTGGAGTTCTCAATCTTGTGGAGGTTTTTCAAGGAAAAATATATAAATACTTTGCCTTTTTTTTCTTCCCTACATTACACACTGGATGAGTTTTCTGACCTTAAACTTGTAAACTTAGATGCCACAGTGTTTACAGTTATTTGCTTTTTTAAGTCATATATTTAACACCTTCTGTGTGTTGTATTTAGTCTTTAAAGCACTTCCCCAAACCTAGCAAACAGGGTACTAATTTATGTTAGTCACAAGAAAGCTCATCTTGCAAAGCACACACACACACACACTGCAACATAAAGATGGTTTCTGTTGGTGGGTTTCTCTTTTTAAACCATAATTTAGAGGATGTTGTCTCTGTGGTCAGCAGTATCTCTGAGGCTTGGTGGTTGTGGGATATGTTTGTTTACAATTTTCTACTATTTATTTATAGGTAAATGAGCTTCAAAACTTGACAAGTGCAGAAGTTGTAGTCCCTCGTGACCAGACACCTGATGAAAATGATCAGGTGGTTGTGAAAATAACTGGTCACTTCTATGCATGCCAGGTAGGAGGAACTGGAATGAACTTGTGCTGCCTTGATGTTTTCACGGTCTTTCTTTCCTATTCATGTTCAGAGCCAAGGGACAGAAGACTCTTGGGATACAGAAGGTAGTGCTTGCCAGGCTCCTTTAGTTGTCTTGCTGCAATAAACTTCCCACATGCTTGCGAGAGTTTTATACCACTGTTACATATGTAGAACAATCTTCTTAAATTCTCCTACTGATACATGTAGGCTCTGGCACTGCTGAAACTTTTAATGCAAAAGAAAAGCAAGGGACCGAAATTTAGATGGGAGATAAAAGGCATTTCATAGTACCTGGCAAGGAGTGCATCTGTATGTGCAATTTGCCCACATCACCCAATCTGTTGATTTAATATCATTAAGAAAAGGATCACAAAATTTCTTCCCTCACTTAACTCTTAGGTTAGACTTACTCCTTTTGATACTTTGCTACAGGAGTCTTGTAGTTCAGGAAGAAGATGGGGGGCTGTTAAGTCCTATTAGTCTGACCTTCTGGATTCCCTGGTGTATAAAACAGATGTCCACTCTCTGTTAAAAAAGTGGGTGTTTTTATAAAACATTAGTATCTCCAGAGAAGTAAAATGGAAGTAGCCTGTAGCTCCTTTCTATGCCTTTCTATGCTCATGCTTTCTGTATTACAGATGTGAAAATTGACCATGCAGGTAGTTGTGCCAGGTGGAAAAAGAAAAGCAATTAAACCTTAAGTTGTGCATCATGTCTAACCCAAGTGTATTTTAACTAATGAGCAATCTTGTCGGTATGAGGAACTTGGTTATTCCAGATTGTCTTACTCCCAGTAGCACCTACAGTTGGTTGTAGACAGCAGTCACTACAGCGCGGCATTGTGATGGGTTGTTTCTTCTTCTTTTTGTCCTTCAGCTTGCTCAGAGAAAAATTCAGGAAATACTGGCTCAGGTAAGAAGGCAGCAGCAGCAGCAAAAAACATTGCAAAGCGGACAGCCTCAGCCAAGACGGAAATAAAGGTTTAGGAAATGGCCCATCAGAGACAGATGCCAGACCAAAGACAGACTGTGCGACAGAGAGACGGGTGGTGAGCACCTGTTGAAGTTGTATGCAGAAGATCCACCAAGCCAATCACCTGTTCGAGGACCAGGCAACCGTTGAACGCTGTCTCTGAGAATGTATTCTTTAGGCTCTCTCAAACTTTTGAAACCCAGCTTTAAAAATAAGGACCCCTTCACTTCCCTTTTGTTCTATTCTCACAATTTAACATAAACTTGTTAGTCTTTTTTATTGTTCTTATTATTCCCCAGCAATTTTAGAACTTGGTTTAATGAAGCTTTCTCTTCTGAGTTCACTGGTTTAAAAAGTAAAAAAAAAAAAAAAAACCACAAAAAAACCAAACAAAAAAAAAAAAAAAAAAAAAAANCACTACAGTAAATAATAAGAAGGTAGATTTGTTCATGGGTGGGTCTAAAGAAGAATCCACAGCGGGACTGGCTGCAAAGTTAAAGTTCTACAGAAAAACTCTAAATGGAGAGAAAAGTGCTGATCTCAAGGAAAAAAAAAAAAAAAAAGAAAAGAAAAAAAGAAAAACAAACAAAAAAAGAAAAGGCATTGCTCTCACAGGTCCAGTTGTCAAAGAACAACCACATTTGGCGGGTGGGATTGCGGGTGGGCTAGGGTTAGAGCAAGGGAATCGACAAGAGTTTAAGTGTTAGTCCCAACGTTGAAACAAGTGGCATTTTTTAAAGAATTTGGTTGCATTTTTACATAACACTGCCATGAATAACCTAAGGGAAGTGTTGAATGGTGTTGGCCAGGGCATAAAAAGATAAATATGCATTTTTACTAAACTACCTCAGGCATTTAGTACCTCAATGAGAAATTGTTCCTTTTTTGCTTTTTTTTTTTTGGTATTTTGTATACTTTATAAAGCTTAATAGTTCTTGAGCATTTTATTTTTTTAAAAAAAAGACTAAAATTTGATCAGCCACCAGCCAGGAGTACTTACGGACTTATCGGGGAAACATATAGCAGAGCACTTCTAGCTGCTGGCTGACAGGAGTAAGGTGGGTAAAAAAACACGGCCTCAGGTTTGCTGAGGGCTTCAACACCATCATTTGTTTAAAGGAGAAAAAAAAAATTCAGTGAATGTTCAAAAGCTAGTGAATGATGCCAACATTCTGATAGCAGCAATGCCGTTTAGTTTTCTTTTAAGATGGGATGAAAAAGTTTGTGACGGTACTTTATTGGGAACAGGACAAGGAAGTGATGGCAAGAGGCTGGGGTTGGGGGAAAAAAATTAGAAGGCTGCAAGAGGCTGAATTTTTTTTTGTGCTACTTGATTGAATGCATGAACCCTTTGTGCCTTTGACCATCACTACCTAATAATGCTACATTTAACCATTTGCAGCCCATTTGGACTTTGCCATTTTGTTCAAAGAGCAAGCTTCATCTTCAGTTTGATAGAACACTTGATCTGCTGGAGCCTATTTGGGGCCAGGAGGGTCTCCGCTGTCTGCAGATCACATCATACTGCTTTCAGTTACCACGATGGGGGAAGGTCAAACAGTGTTTGATCACATAGAAAGATAATGAAAGGCTAAGTTTACATATCCAGCCGCTGTTATGGGCCACACTAAGCCACTTTGAAGGTTTTAAAAACTATTACAAGTTTAAAAACAAACAAACAAAACCAACCACCTCTCTAGCCTGGCTTATAATAGATGCAGCAGGATTTATGCACGTTCTGCAACCAACCATTAGAGGAGAAGAAAAAAAACCCAACAAACCTAAATGTCAAAAGGCAGGGATAACAGGAAAGTTACCAAATTTTTGAATTTCCAAATGTAATTTGAATGATGATTGTGGTAATAGTGACACATTCAAGTTTCTACAATAAACTTCAGTCTACCTCAGTTTAAGAAAAAGAAAAAACTAAGTATGTGGCAACACATGGTGCATAAAGACTGCTGTGTGTGTGTGAGTGTGCGCGCGCGCGCCTGTGTGTGTGGTCGACAGAGCCATGCTATTACCTCTGAACCTTTTTTTGTGATGTTTTTTGTGCATGAGATGATCAGAATCACCATGCTGCACTGATTTGAGGGGCACAACGAGCAAAAACATTTGTTTCATCATTTTGTTATCTACCTCTTAGGTTCATGTTGAAATAGAGGCATTACTACATAGACTAGATGATTTTCCCAAAGATCATTGTTGTACAGATTAGCTAATTTTGAAAATGGTCTGAAGTGGTTTTTTCCTGCATCTCTTCTTTACTAATTGGTTTAAAAACCACAAACTTATGTTGTAGTTTTAGCAAAAGAGAAATGAGTTTCTTTTTTTCCTTTTTTGACAGTGACCTTCATCTAGCCTTTAGGAGGATAATGTTTTTTGTTCTTACAATGAATTTAAAATTACTGAAGTATGAGAAGTCATAGCGTTTTAATTTCTGTTGAGGCTTAAGTCAGTCCGACGTTCCTTTCTTAACATTTGAGAAGGATTTGACTTCATGATTTTCCAGAAAAATGACTTTACAAATAGGTGCTGCATTTACATCTGCTGATTTAAATACTGTCATCTCTCGTTAGATTTCTAGACTTAATATGGTAAATCATGTTTTTCTTTTCAATTGAAACTTGGGAATATGGAGTATTTGGGAATAGCTAGAAAGTAAATACTGTAAATGATTTCAGTATCCACAAAGTATGGATCATTTTTCATCTGTAATGTGCCCCCCAATGCAGCTCCACTTGCCAGATGCCTCTGAATGGAATAAAGAGTTTAACTCCTATCATCAGATAAAGTCGTGTGGTGTTTTTTTAAACTCATGAGGCATAGGGACAGACTGTTCTCAGTCTTTGTGGTACTTTGGTTGAAGGTGGTTTTCTGTCCGTAATAACAACTGGATGAGGATGAATAGTCATTCACAGGTATTCATTCCATAGCTGCCAGGGCAGCCAGCAGCCAGGTGCAATGTTTGCACTTCCTAATACAAGCAGTGACTTCTGTCATTTCTAGTTCATCTTCCCCCTGCCATATAAAAATGCCATACAGTCTGTAGGACAACTTAGTAGCCCATGGTTTCAGCTTCATGCAGTTCCCTAGGCTGGTTTGCTGTAGAAGGGATGTGTGCTTTACTGTCCTGACCCAGTGCAAACGAGAAGGAATCTTTAACAAGTTTGAATGGAGATTTGAATTGCAGTGATTTCTGGGGGGCTGGGCTTTACCCAGATTACTTTTGGCATGCTCAGTGTGATGAGGCTGTGTAGTCAACATGGCCCTAGAAAACTGGATAGGCAGAACTAGTCCCACTAGCAAGGAAATCTGATGGCAGGCAACCTGTACCTCACTCCTACCACCATGCCTGAACATCCACCACTTGCCAGTGAGGTGATGTGGCCTTTTCATTTAGATCCGCCGTAACATTTGGAATAGAAATGAAACTAGATGTTTAACTGACTACTTTAGAGAGAGAGAGGGGCTGAAGAATGAAGGAGCATCATGAGTAACATAATTCTGTGTCTTCTAAAAGAGGAATGGAAAACCAAACTTGTTTCCCAAACTCTTGCAGCCTCCTACTTGTCTTCACAACCCATTTTGGGGGATGGGGGGGGGGTAACCCACCAGAAAGAGGGAATTGAAGAAATGATGTCTGCAAAAGACACTGCATAGGGTATTGCGTTTCACAGGGAGCTCTTGGCTCAGTTTGCCATGCCAGTACAGAGCTATCTTCTCAGAACCAGCATCCCTGCCATTTGAGCAACATATAGAAGTTATGCCTCCCTCTGTATCGCTGGTGCATTTGTGACAGCTAAACCCTTGTTTTAAGCTTTTGCTTAATCATGATGTTTTTATTTGCTTCTAACCTTCCAAAGCCTTTATTCCTAAGCTGCAATTCCAAAGGCATGCGCTCTTTGTATTAGTTTCTCTTAAACAAAGAATGTGTGTTGAGCAGGACAGCATGGTCTTGATGTACCAGGGCATAGGACTTCTAAAGGAATGTGAAAAATCATAGAGTAAGCACTTGAGCTGGGCTGTATGTAGCAGATGTTAGGTCAACTGATGGACACACACTGCTTGATAACAAAGTTACTCAAATGCAGTACAGAAGTTCAGTGAAATGACTACTGAAGTTCCACCTTGGTAACTGTTTCTCCTGTTGATCCCATCATCAAGGGATCCTGCAGAGTCAAACCTGCACCTACCTCTGTAAAAAGAACTGAATGATGAATTTCTAGACTCACTGGACAAGCTGCTCTGTGTTTATTTCACACAGAAATCACCTGATCCATAGAACTGAAACCATTCCCAAATGTTTCCCCTCCAAAAGGGGTTTAATGTTGCACAGTACTGATCATCTAAAGCAGCTTTAACTCCCAGATCCCCACATCAAAAGCTCCCTTGGGCAGGCAGGTAACCTGGCTGAAGAATGGCAGTAGCTTGGCACAGACTATGACTGCTTCTGTTCAATGGGGGATGAAGCAATTCTTTTCCTGAGCCCAGAGTCGTGATTGTTTAATACCAACCAGTATCTGTTCCTCTTCACAATGTGCAGTAAATTCAGTTACTTTTTTTATTTTACCGTGTTTTGCCTCCTCAGTTCATCTTATTTTCACTTTTCTTTGTCTTGCCTTACAGACTTTGCAGCTGTAAGAGTCCTAGCCTGCTCCCAGGGAAGCTGGTCCCTACCTTTTTCTGTTCTATTCTGAGTGCTCTTTTTGTTACAAGATACTGTATGTAGTTCCAGTTACTAAATATGGACTCATATAGCTGCATAATGGTTGCTGAGCCTGCCCCTATTTGTTTAGCATTACTTATCTTCAGCCACAGCAGTAAAAGGCAAATGGTTTTGGGGACTGATCTGAAGTTACTCCTACATATCCCTCCTAAGAGAAAATGCCTGATATAGAATCCATCACTCTTAAAGACAGCCAAGGTTATCTTTCTACCATGCGAATTACTTACAAATATCACGAAGCATTCATGAAGCATGAAAATCTTTCTCTGCAGTCAGACTTGCCACCAGTACATTTGTTTTGAGGGCAAAGATGTTTTATCTACCTGCACAGTTTAACCACATTTAATAAATGGTCCTTGTTTAAACTGCAGCACTATCTGCTGCCTGGTATTGAACAGCAGGTGAACTCAGGGGCACTTACTCCTCAAGGAACAGAGGGTAGGCACAGCAAGAAGTGACCAGTCAGAAATGAGGGGGAAGGTTGGTTGTTTCTTAAAAACCAACCCACCCCTTCCTCCTGAACACCACAATCACGAAAAATGAGGTCACTCTGAGTGCCGCAAACAGCAGCTGATGTGTAGGGCCTTCAACTATTTTGTGGGGCTGTAGGGGGAAAAGCAATTACCCTCAAGATCTACTGTTCCCGTTTCCTGATGCACAGCAGAGCAAGCTTCTCCAGAAGGAAGAGATCCTAATCTAGTGACAAAACCGCTGTCCTGTAGCTGAGAAAAGCTTCTTGCTTTACATAGACAAGTTTTGTTATCATCTTGAAGCTCTAACTGGTTATTAGACCATGTAGCAATCAGACCAAGAACACACTGCGCAATAACTTGTGAAAGTGCTGAAGAGACCATCGACAGCAAAAAATGCTCAGTGATGAAGGGCTTCCCTTAGAGCTACTTTTGCCCATCTCAAAGGAGCTGGAGATTCACACTGTCTTAGTACATTTGCTTACCATCCTTTTCCAGGAACTAGGTGAGAGGAAAACCAGCAAAGGAGTGAGCTGCACACTTAGAATGAGCTGAATGTTTTAACATAAAGACAAGGAATTGAAGCTCTTCAGGGCTGTATTTTTTTATTACTATTATTGAAACCACATTGGCCTTGGCTGAAAAAACTGACTTACTGTTTTGTTAACTCAAGGCACATTTATTTGTCACTGCTGCTCTTGGCTCATGGGCTCAGTAACACCAGTCTGTTTTTTCTCTTCCAGAGCACAGCACGACTTGCTTCATCTTGACCAGAAGCAAATGGCTTAATACCAGAAGCCTCATCTAAACTGTACTGTTTCACATAGTTTTATCTTGCAGACCTCAAGTCTTCTTGCATTGCTTCTACAAGCAGGCCTTTCAAAGAAAAGCAATTACTCTAGAGGCTAAACATGAGTTTCAGGGTAAGGAGCTTAAGCAGCTCTTTGCTCTGCTCTTCACACTGCAAACTCCACTGCAACAGTGACTCCCCCAGGAAGCTCCCTTACAATAGTATTCCCTCTTCGACATTTTATGGCTGGAATCAGGGTTTCCTTTCCAACCTTCGGGATACTATGAGTATCATATCTGTAGCTTGTTCAGAACTTTAGGTAGGTACATCCAATAAATACACTGTTTTGTACTGATCAATGGTAGTGACTGTTAAGTCACTAATGAAGCCTGTATGTGCCTCTCAGACCCATGCAGGCACACTCATTTCTCTTTCCACTCAACAGCTGTATGAAGTTCTTTCTCCAGGTGATCACTGTTGTCTGGAGTCAGTCTAAAGACAAAATCTTCTGGCAGTGACTGTGAAGTCATCTGTGCCAACTGGTCATCGTAGGAACCAAGAGTCCATAGCTTCTCCAATTCATAAACTTCTCGTGTCTCTGGCAGCATGAAATGCACCACTATGCTACCTGCACAGAACATAAATTCACAATAAATTAAGGTGAAATGTAAAGCACTACTATGTTTCCAGCTGCACAAAGAGCTTAAGTCTTCCAACCCCATTCTGGCTAGACATAACAGGTCAGCTGATGGAGGTCTCCTCTTATACTGCTGATTCCAGTAGTCGAACAGTGTTAGAAATTGGGTAGTCCTTTAAAAGACTCTAAGAATACAGCCAAGAGAATGAGAGGGACAACACCCTGGTTTAAATTTAAATGCTTTCACAAGACTCCAGACCAAAGAAGTTACAACTTCTAAGGGACAGAAGGCAGTAAGTAAAAAGAAATGTTACTTGGAAGAGTCCCTCGATGGCCCTTCAGCTTTCCTGTATCACCAATAACATTGAGCTATGGACAAGTGAATTTCCTTAGGTGTGCTGCTCACACCTCTCAGGTAGTTTTTACAACGAAACAGGTCCAAACTTTGACATAATAAGATTTTTCTTACAGGTTTTCATTAATTCTGTGCAAACAATAGTAGAGAACCTTAATTCTGGTATGCTTCTAATGCAGTTTTTTTTTCTGGTTATGCCCTTAAATTTCAATTGCTTTTCAGTTAAACTATAAAACCCATTAACAGTAAAGTAACCAAGGTTTAACGTCACTGGCTGCAGTGCTCCACCCACCCATGCTTGCTTTTAAGCAGAGTTCACAGTGAAGAAGAAATGCTTTCTGAATGCAGTCTTCTGTGTTTGTGTAGAGAGCTTCACGCTTATAGAATAAAGAATTAAATTCAGTTTCTTAGGACTGATGTTTTGCTCCATGTCATGGTATGATCTGGACAGCGGACAAGTCTTGTTCAACAGGGCACTACTAAGGCAGCAAGCAAAGAGCCCCACTCACCTAAAGAGGGATTACATAAACCTGAGAAAATTGCCTGCAGTAGGTTTTCTGTTTCCATCACTGTTACCGTCAATTTATTAAGAGCTGTTTTGCTGCATGAAGAGCAGTTACTGCCTTCTTCTCAGTGCCAATGATCTTTAGTGAAAAATTATTTAGTGCCACAATGAGTTCAAGCAACAACTGGCACTGCAAAACAGCAGGGATAGCTGTGGAGAGTTGTGAACTCTCCACAGCTATCAGGGTACACGGTGAGATGCTTCCTTCAACAAAGAGCTCATGCAGAACTTCCTATGTGTCAGATCACAAATATTTACCAAAATCAATACACAGCCAGTCATCTGTCTCCTTCCCTTCAATCCGAGTATGAGGGCTGCTTTCTTCTTTGGAATACTTGTACTGAGAGAAGAAACAATGGCAGAAAATTAAATACATAATGTTTATTTAAAAGCACTCAAGCTTAACAGATAAACTGACCTTGCAGAGTTGTTTTAAGTCTTAAATGGATTAGATCATGTCAGCTTTGGGATCTGCACCCAAAAAAAAACAACCCCCAAACAAACCAATACACTTGCAGCACTTGAAAACAAGTACAGGTTTCTCAATGGGATTGAGTATCAAATCTAGAATCCTAACACTCAGAATTCCCATACAGTTATCTATCCATGAATTTTATAGGTGCCCATTTTTTCCTCAAGATGAACATCAAATACAATTGCTTGGCATTCAAGTAGCCTTTCAGTTACTTGTGGTTGCCATTACCACTAATTTTATTTCCTTTCAGATACCCTTTGTTGGTTTTATATTGGCTAGTTAAGGATGCAGAATGGGAAATGCCAAGCTTGCCCTCTTCTCAGGTGGAAGGATGTGGGAAGAAAACAAGTTTCAACCCATGTCATGAGGAAGGCATTCAAACAAACCTGTCTCTTGAGTACACGCTCTCAACACTTGTTGCCAGATGGGGAACAAGCATGACCGCATGCAGGTTTTGAAGCTGTGAACAACTCTGTGTGTGGGGGAGCTCAAAGCACAACTGCAAATGCTCAGCTAGGACAAAGTGGTTTGTGCTATGTGCAACATGGTGGCCTTCATATATGACAGCTCAGAAGTTAGGCTCCTCCCACCCAGGCACCACTCAGACCTAAAGAAGTTTGACAACTAGAAGCTTAAGTGCTGTTACATTCAGATCTGGCCATAACCTACTTGTTTCTTTACAAGAAGTATCCATAGAAAACAAAATGTGAAGTCAACTGCATCTTTGCAGAGCAACCTTATTCCAATTTCCACTTTAGCCAAAGCAGTCAAAACCAAATACTGAAACTTTTTTCAAGCTCAAATTAAAAACCAAGGAATTATTAAACCAAACATTTATTTCTGCACAAAGCCACAAGCAGAATAGAGACTGAAACTGGCTGGCTGCTGTCAGTTCTTTCTGCCAGGAAAGACACAATACAGTGTAACAGGTTGTAACAGCAGGGCTGGCTAGCAAATGAGTCCTACTTCACTGGGAAAGCAATTCCCACAAAACTCCACCATTCCTGCTCCTTCCCATACAGTGCTGGCTGCTGGATGACAGCTTCAGTCTGCAAACCAGAACGGAGAACTTTTAAAAAGCAATTCAGAGCTAGTTCACCTTCCTTTCTTTCAGTTAGCTTGTGAGATGTCCTCAAAGGCAGGTAACTGTCAAAGATTCCATGAAAGCCTGCTTAAAATACTAAAGAGTCCTGCATGCACTGCCATCAGCTATTTAAATAGGCATATCTCCACTGCAAGTTTCCTTCAGCCTTGTCTTTAAAGGCTGTGTAATGGTGAACAGATTACAAGAGAGTCGTGTTAGTTTTTTCTTCTAACATGAAACCAGATGGGAAGCCGTAAGTAGTAGATGGGACTTTGCTATTTACAAGTTATTGCAGGAAAGCAAGGCCTCATGCTACACATGAGTGCCTCTGGTTTTTAGGGTAGATCATGCATGACCATAATGGTTTAGGTACTGTAATGGTAAAGCCAGCCAGGTGCCTACCAGCACTCCTGAGCACCTTCCTCCTCTGCTTTACATCTTAAGGTTCAGCCTACTTTTTGCCTAGAAAATTTTCAATGCCAGAAAAGCTTGGCCATTCCTCAGTGCTAGCTCAGGCTTCTCAGGTTTCAGGATGCCCAGAAGGGTGCCAGGTCTCCCCAGCAGCTCTGTCCTTGCAGAGCTCCTGGTCTGGGGCAGATGGAGAGCTGTCAATGTAATGCTAGCAAGTTATGCAAGTAACAGAGTATCTATTGATCACTTAAATTTAGTACATTCAAAAATCACATTAATACAACTTCTACCTTCTTGAGGCAGAATTTTAGTTTGGGAATTTCACATCACTCTTGTTCAAGCCACCAAATTGTGCTTATGTCATCACTGCTCTAAATACAGAGAGGTCTGGTTTTAAAATATATTCTCTACATTTTGAGTAGTAGCACTACAGGAAAAACATTACAGTTAGTCACTAGATGCATTCAGGACTAAATGACATAAGGATAATTTGTTTCTTCTTGTCTGGTCCACCCTTATATGTGCAATCCTGAGAAAATTCCTGTCACAACATTTAAAACCATTCCCAAAACCCCAGAGGGTGCAGGGGGAACTGTCTCACCATTTTCAGCATGTACTGTGCCATTGCATGGAGATGTCGTGTTGAAGATCCGCTGACGATTATGAAATAATCACAGTATTTGACTTCTGGAGGTAGCTGGATGACACAGATGTCTTTAGCATTTTCCTGCCTCAGCAGAGCTACAACAAAATCAATGTTGAACTTGGGAAGAATGGTATCTGGAACAGACAGAAAAAATAACACAATGGCAATTTATCTTTTTTAATTGCAAAAAATCAACCACTCCAGAAGATACCAAATGGCAACAAAGTGATTTACAGCCTAAGCCGTGTTTGGTTTGATAGTGACAATGCAGCACGAACCTCAGATTTTTATAAATCATTTTTAAAGCCACCAAAGTTGAGAACTAAGCACCCTTCTGGTATGTAACACTACCACTAGATACAGCAGTTAGCAAACATCAGGGTTTCTTTTAGGTAACTTATCTCTTCTTGTTAGTACTTAAGAGTCAATGCTATCATGGGCTATTTCTCAATTAGAACAAATGAAACCCAACTACTTCAACAGACATTATTAAAACAACAGGAAAAAAAGTCAAAACATTTCAGCACAATGCTTCTCAACAGGCCCATGATAACACATGGTGATGAAATTACTCTAAAATCATAAGTAGATTAAATCAGTATATTGAAAATGGAGCTGATGTGATGCTGCATGAAGGTACTTTTTATCTTCACCTGAATAAAGCCACTTTTCTTTCTCCCTAGTCCCTTCTTCCACAGAGGATCATGATATTGTAGACAAAGCTTTAGTCCTTCCACAGTTTCAGCAAGCTAGCTTAGAAACTAGTGAATTAGTGCAACTACCTTCTGTTCACACCACAAAATCCATTTATTTCTAATTTGTCCTAATTAGGTAGATGCAACTTGTGTGCATACTGAAGGCATAATTTGAATCTGTCAGCAACGCATGCCTGCCACTATAAAATGAACATCAGTGCAGCCCAAGCACCAACACAAAGCCAAGCCTTATATTTACCAATATAAAGAAAAAGCCAAACAAAAGAACAATAGCTACACATAATTACACGCATGAATGGGGATATGAAACTGGATCAGATCCTGTAAATGAAGGCCTTTGAGCTTAGGGACTCATGCACTCTTTCAACTTTTGCTGTGGTCACACATGCAGAAAATTAGCAGTGGCCACAGTTCCTCCAGACGCAGTGGTTACTAAAGTTAAATATTTGCCTGGTAGCCACATGTGAATTCTCTAGTGCCTACTTAGGGAATGAATGCTCTAAACAACCCCAGGCACACTCTGTCACACTGAATGCCATGGTCAGATCTGGGCCAGAGATGTGCAGAGCAGCTACAACAACAAACTAGCTCTGTGCATGCAATGCTTACACCCATAACCAGCTATTCTGCTACTATAACTGTTCTATGTACCGGGTAATTTCTTTACTAGTGTACATCAGAGAATCACAGCTCCAACTTGGTACCACTGCCCTCACAGAAGTTCCTGTACGTATCCACACACAGGCTCAGTCTACGCTAACTGCCGACTCCCTGCTTTACAGCGAGCCTTGGGAGGCAATGCTGGCTCAGCACAAACGCTGTGACCCCGAATCCTGTGGTGTCAACTGAGGTGAGAGTGATTCCACCGCACCAGGCTCTCCCAGGATCCTCCCGCAGCTGCAGAATGAGATTCCATGTGTCTCAGTTACTTTATTCCCGAGGCGTTACGTTTTGCATAGGGCACCATTTCACAGAGGTGTAAAGCACAGGACAGAGCCGAAGGCCTTTCGGGTCGGCAGCCCCATCGACATGCTGCTTCACAGCCATGCCTGGGCCTGACAAGCCAGGGCCTTACCTCCAACAGAGACCGCAACACCGAGTTAACCAGCGTTTAACGCCCGCAGGGTTACAGGCTATGAGGGCCCTTGAGCAGAGCCCTACTATAAGGGGTGGGCCCGCTCGACACCCGCTCTCCCTCACCCGCTGTGAGGAGCTGGCCTGCGGCAGCCCCCCCAAACACCTCCAGAACGGTGAAGCCAAACAATCACGAGAGAACCAGCTCCATAAACCCAGCGGTTCGGTGTCGCGCACCGCTGCTTTTCCCCCATCAGCTCGCCCCTCCACCGCCCCGCCTAGGCCGCCCTACCTGCCACCTGAGGCCGCTCCGCCACCGCCCCCAGGGCACCAGCTCCTCCTCCGCCGCCTGCCGCGCCCCGAGCCGGCGCGCACCGCCCGTGGGGAGCCCCTGCCACCCGGTGAGGCGGCTGCGAGCGGAGGACACACCCCGCTGCGGCGGACACAGGCCACAGCACCCGGCATCCCGCCACCACCGCTCGCCACATGCCCGCCGCCGCGCTCCGGGACTAAAACCCGCCCCTTCCCCGCATACCTCCCAGCGATTGGACAGCGGCGGTGACGCCCCTCTCGTCTCATTGGCTCATCCTGGCGCACGCGCAGTATGCGTATTGAGGCGTCGGTCGCTGCCCGTTCTGCCCCTGAGGGCCCGCTGCAAGGCGGGACCGGTGGAACTGAGAAGGCGGTGGTCGGCAACGCGGTTGAGAGCTTGTCCCCGGGGAGCCCCACGGGAAGAGGAGCGCCCTCTGAGGCCGTTCATGTCCTGTCCCCGCACGGCCCAGCCGCGCTGTGGGGGCTCGGGTTTGGAGATGGGGACACCAGGGCGGGCAGTGGCTTGTCCCCGTTTTGCGCTTCTCGTCAGTGTTTTCTGAGGGTGTCAGAGCCACGAGGCGGTAAAATAGGGCGGTCGAGGGGAAGGGCCTGTACCCGGACACCGGCAACCTGCGCTCGGCTCGTTGGGAAGCTGGAAAGGAACAGACACGAAAGGTGGGCACTGCCGCACAAACCCCAATCGCCGTATCCCGCTTCAAGCCTAATGCGCACCTGCAAGGGTGCAGCAGGTTTCAAATGAATACATTTTTCTCGGGGAAAGCGTATTCTACGTTTGTAGCTCTCACATAGTGTTCATGGGTGCAGGGCAGCAGTCTTGCTGTGTTTTTTTTGCTACGGAGGATGTTGTCAGGGTTATGAGCTAGGCATGTTCACGCATTTGTGTTTGCTGTGGGTGGAACGTGTGTCCCTCCACCCCCTTCCCCAGAGATGCTGGTTTTTACACTGTCAGTAAAATAAAAGAGTTACTGTTCAGCCTCTTTTCTTCCCTGGCCGAGTATGATGGTAAAACAATAGTAGTAAGACTTAAAAGGCATACTTGTGTAAGTTGTAAAACCTATAGTGATAAAGCTTTAGCTTCAAAGGAAACATGACTAAGCTATCCAAGACTGAAGTTACACTAACAGGCCACAGTGTCTGCATGTCTCTTGCAGATTCCTTCAGGGGCTGGTTTTCTTCAGCTTACAAATACTTCTGGTGAGGAAAAAAATGTAGCATCTGATGAGTCCCTTAATTGTGTGCTATAAAAAGTGGTCAAGAAGAAAAAGAGGGAGGAACAAAAGAAGGGGTTTGAAATGGTACTTCATTTTCAAAGTAATCTTTAGCAAACTTGTTAGCCAGCTAATGTTTCTGTTTCTCTTGATCAAGATATGTTTGAAACAATGTTCTTTCTAAAGATGATGTACATATATGTTTGATGTCCTTTTTTGATGTTGTGCCTCCAGACGGAATGGCTGAAACCTGCCTTAGAACATTTGCTGACATTCACAAATCTGTTGTTTGACAGCTGTTCTGGCCTTAGAGGGATGTGAAGTTCATTTGTATCCTAATCTGCTCTGAAACTGAGTTCCTCAGCTGTCAGCTGGTTGTTAAGAAAGGCTCCTCCTTCCCAGGTTTGTGGTGCTCCTCCTCTGAGTACTGGGGAGGCTGCAAAAACGGCTATTTAACCAATAGTACCAGATGTTCGTAAGTGAGCTAAGACTAAGTGAGCTAAGACTAAGGCAAATCTGGTTGTGTTTCTGGAGGCAGATACTGTTTGGATTGGTAATTGGACAACTCATCAAGTTGCTTATCTGACAGTATCTCTTTCTGAGACAAAGGAAATGTACTCTTTAAAATCATTAGATGATTTATTTGCAGTTAGATTCCGTTGTATAAAAGTGTAGATGTAGGAAATGGAAGTTACAGCTGAAAAAGCAAAATCAAATTACACAAATTCAATATTCCCACATGATATTTAAAGGAACACAGTGCAAGCTATTCTTTATACTTAGGTTAAAGGATGAAGTTTTTAAAGGATGCCCAAAAGCTGTTTCCTGTGCAAAAGCTTAAGATGTCTCAGAGCTCCAAACATGCAGTGTTTTACTGACACAAGATGCTTTCTACATATAGCCTAGGTCAGTGGTAGCCTGCATCAGCACTGACTGTAAGCATTATAGCTGTGACAGATTTAATTTTTTCATGCTGCATTACAGGTCATCTTAAGCTTTCCGCTAAAGCCCTGTCCCGCCTCAAGCTAATGCGACAAATACAAATTACACTAATTCCTGTCAGCAGTCTGGCTGAAAACAGAGGACATAACATTCAGGCAGTGATTTTTGCAGGAAATGTGTTTTCTGTTTAAGTCAGAAAGTGGTTTTAGATGCTCAGTTATGGTTAGACAATAGGGTGTTACGTGGAAGGAGGATGGAACAATGGTGACTATGGTGCTGTTAATAACAGAAAAGAATGTAAGTAGTTGGAGAACCTGGAAACAAAATAAGAAAAGAAGCTGCAGAATTTTAGAGCTAAAGAACTAATCTCACAGGTGTGATGGAATCTGCATTTTTTTATATCCTTAAATCATTAAAAGGTGTCATGCACTGGGAAAATGGTGGTGAATACTAGATTGATATTGAGAATGATTAGTATTTGACAGGTCTGCTAAGATATCAGGAAATATGTTTAAGCTTATATATTGCCTCAGGACCTAAGAACAGTATGTATTGAGATCTAGCAAGTAAATAAGCTAATTGTATTTAAGTATAGATCTTCAAAGAATTCAGTGCTTAGAAATGGATTGTGTAAGGTCATTTGCCCCTCCCAATTGAAAGTTAACTTTGTTTTGATTATAACCCT
Organism: Agapornis roseicollis; assembly: GCA_002631895.1. Lineage (NCBI taxonomy): Eukaryota > Metazoa > Chordata > Aves > Psittaciformes > Psittacidae > Agapornis > Agapornis roseicollis. The sequence continues at coordinate 54,087 of NDXB01008199.1, forward strand.
TCATAGCAGAGCTCTTACAGACAACTATTTAAAGCATTTTTGGTCTGTTTCATCATCTCAGTAAACCTTATTAGCAGCATCTCCCCCTCTACAAATAACATGGTCTTCTTTTCTTATCATCCAGTAATCCAGCCTTCAGCGGTTTCCTTCTGGTCTTGCACAGTGAAATGTCACAATGCAGAATGATGAGCATGTATGGATAGAAGACCAGATTGCTTGGGAAAGGCCTTAACATGAGTTTTCTTAATACAGAACTTCAGCTAGAGTGAAGACACATTGGTTTTGCAGAAGTTGACACTTCCTAAGCTTTTTGCATTGTTCAAAAGCAGAAACTGAAGCATAGTGTTTTATTTGTATTGAGGTTTTCATTGATTTGATTAAGTGGTTGAAGACAGAGGAGCAGGAGAGAGAGAAATTAAAAGGGAAGGGGAAAAGGGAATTGAATGTTTCCCCTTCCTGCTAGAATTCTCATTCTGCTGACCTTTGTACATGGAGCAGATACCTGCCCTCTGGGGAACAGCAGTGCCAGTTCAGTGTCTCAAGGCCAACAGAAGCAAAGAAACAAAAGGCAGCATCAGCAATTGCGTCTAAGGATCATACATGGGACTCAGAGTACAAGTTAAAACAGGGAGAGCCCAGCACATGGGCCTCATCTTGTTGCTTGGGTATCTGTGGTCTAGTTTATAGTGAGACTTACGCACTGGTAGACATATCCAGTAGGAAACTAAATGTGTCCAGCCCTATTTTCTGGCACTGAGGCCAACTGGCATGTAATGAGCTGCATCCATGCTGTTGAACCCTGTAAAACAGGGTGGCTGCTGCCAAACTCCTGGTGGGGTACAGTGCCTCTGGTGGTTCCCAGAATCTGGGGTTTGTTTGGTGGGGTGGGGAGCTAGCTCACACAGAGCAAGACTGTGCTAGGACCTCCTAAACAGTGTAACAGCGTCAGCAGTTCAGTGGCAATGCCTGGGAATAGGCCATGGCACGTTTCATTCCACAGGCATAACACATGCTTGCCCCCTGTGTCTGTTTTCCTATTTCTTTCTAGCTCAGGCATGAATCCTGCTAAGGCAGTAAGCAGCTATAAGGGACTGTCTGTTTAAGACATAGCTATTTACAAGGTTGGATTGTTTGTTTAATTAGCCTTTTTTTCCCAGCTCCAGATTGTGGATTTGATTACTTTTGCAGCTAATTAACCTAGAAGTAAGAAAACCCAGATAAAGGGTATGGGGTGAATTAGAACAGTATATTCTAAATCACAAGCAAGAAAAAGAAGTGCTCAAAACTATATCCTTGTTTTCTGCAAAGGACTATTTTAGTGTTTCTAATTGCACCAAGCCCCCAAAAGTTAACATTCCATCTATATGTGCTTTCACCTTACCCCTGTTTTTTTTAATAACAATAAGAAAACCCCATCAAAGTACCGTTCAGGTACGAATTCTATACGTAACCTAACCAGTGTTAGATTAAAGGTTTAAACAATGCCTGGCTTGCTTTTCAGCAGAGGGTTTTTCTCAGTGCTACTAGGGAAGAAAATTGCTTTGAAATTGCTGAAGTAAGCAGTTAGCCCCTCATGGTGGTTTGCTTGTCCTGTGCTTCTCTCAATAGGCTTGTATTGCTTGTACCTCCTGCAGGGAATATTGCAGAGTTAGTTGCTGAAAGATGTTTAAATGAAAATCCACATTTAACATGTGACCAGTGTATAAGAGAATCATGTATTCATCACAGACATATTCTCTCTCCTCCTTCGCTTTTCAACCCCATCTGATGGTTAACAGTGGTCAGTAGTGGTCACTAAGGCTTGGCTAATGAGAAGGCTCTGTTGCTCTGCAGAGGTGTTTCTTTCTCACCACTGACTGCAAAGGGTGAATCTTGGTGCAATCTTAGTTTCATGAGAAACATCCAAGCTCATGATGCAGGAACGTGTGCTTTTGTTAACTACTTTCCTGCATGCACAGCACCCTTTCCCCAAAGAATTTGTCAATTTAATGAAGAATTTTGATGATTAGTTCTTGATCTGTCAGTCATTAACAAAGACTTCTTCTAAGAGCTTCTTTAGAGCTAAATTAGACTTCTATTTGCTAGGTCTTACTGCATATATGCATCACATCATGCAGTTTGAGTTTGCTTATTGCTGACATGCAGTTCCCGAAGGCCTCCTAGCATTACTGTTTGTGCTTATGAGCACAGAATGTGATTTCCTGTGGAAGTCTTGAATATTTGCAAATTTTCCAATGGTTTTGTGGCTTAATCCACTAATCTCATTTTCTTTAATATTTACCATAATATTTGTGAATCACAATAAAAAAGAAACAAAAATATAGCTAATACAAATTTGTTAGTTTTGTTAATTTAAACTAATGTTTTTGACAGTTCCTAAACTGTTTTTAATACCTGAAACTAGCAACTTACTTGTAAAGGACAAAAGCCCCAATGGTGGCCAATACTGCCAGCACACCGAGGAAGATAAAGACACCTTCTGTTTTTCCTGATGATGATCCTAGAGTTCAGAAAGTAGTTTCATTAAAAATGAGCCTGTTTTTTACAGTGAAATAAGTAAAAGTGATGTTTTCTTTGCAAACTCTGATTGCTGTACAGACTGAAGTACACTTAATACGTCTAATATGCCAAACATTGGAGGTCAGTGACTCTGGCAGGAGGTGGTACTTTCACAACCTAATCGGTTTAATTCTGAGTTCTGCCAGTGTGAGTTAGGCTTTGCCTGTTTTCCCATATGAGCTGAGACATGTGGCTGCCCTTCCAACATGGAAGGCATGGAGAGTCTTGCTGGCACCCCATGAGGTGAGGCTGATTTTCTCCTTAGCAGTGCTATGCTAGGGAAACGTTTACACTGAGGGAATGGGAGATGCAGTCTTTTTCCTGTTAGAGTCAGCTTCAGTTTTCTCTTAGAGGTGATGATGAGGGGAAAGGAGATAAAAAAGGGGTTTCTTAAATATTACTGTTTATTGCAGTCCCGTATGCTAAGATGGCAGAGTGTGGCTGTGAGCTTTATGAACGTAAGCTTATTTACCTTATCCAAAAGCTGAGGGCTCTGCTTTTTTAAAGTGCTCATTTCAGGAACTGAACTTAGAGCTCTGCCAGTTACTGAACTGTGCTCTCTGGTTTGTCATCAACCATTTCACCCACATCTACTTCTAATTCCATCATATCTGATGGAAGAAGCCAAATCATTACAAGTATTTTTTTAAGTTCTGCTAAATATCTTCATTTTCCAGTCCACAGACTGCACCTTAGTTGAATTTACAAACACTGAGACACATCCTTGGTCCTCATATTAGCAACAGTGTTTATACAATGAAGTATCCTAGAGGTGCATGTTGGCTTCATTTTTCAGTTATTAATTTATAATTTACTGTCTATGAAAATAAAGATATCAAATCAGGGTTTACCATTTACTTGGTACATGTGCTTCATATACTTCCCAGTTTGTTGATACAATTCTTTGTGAACTCTTGACTTCATTCCTGTTTTACACAATATTTTACCTGGGACTTTGGCAAAAGGGATTTACCTTATTTTATTAATAAGGTAGGTTCTTGAACTAGTTTTCAAAGCAACACATACTGATGGGATAACACATAACTGATGGGATGGGTCTAAATCATAGGACTTCAACTCATTCAATAGCAGCTTAAGCAAGTTAAGTGCGGATGTTTTGTGCAATGCCTATGTAACCCAAGCACAGTCATGCCAAATTTCAAGGGCCAGATGTTTAGGCACCAAATAGTCAAGCACCAGATAATGGGATTTCCAGAAATTCATAAATACTTGCTTTCTCTCGAGCTGAGTGGAAAATTGTGGCACATGAGAAATGTTTGCAAACATTAGATGGGCTCCCTCAGAAGATTACTCAAATCAGCAACCTCTCTTAGATCCTAACTCCGCTCTGATTATAGCGGAAGCCCCAGAGTGCAACTTAGCTTTGCCCTCTGGAGGAAACTTAGGAAGACCAACCTTGTTAGGCTAAAGTTAGCTTCTGTGAATACAGTTCTGAAAAATCCTGCTTCATGCCAATTGTCCTCTGTAGGAACTGGAATGCATTTATGGGTCAGGCATTGTGCCTTAGTCATCTCAAATTGATTTTGGTGCAACTGAATTTATACCTCGATTAAATAAAATCAACCAAAATTACTGTGGCAAAGGGTCAGTTGCTTGGCTGATAGTAATTAGAGTTCAGAAGAGTCACCAGGACATTGTAGTGGGAGGTCAGGAGGGGAATGGAGTGTGAGCAGAGACAAGCATGATCATTTAGACTTCTGACTGAGGCTGAGTTTAGTACCTGGTTCTCTTAAAGACTGCTTGGATAATCGTGAGCAAGACATAGTGATACTCATCCAGCCAAAGGGAAACCTCCTGTTCTGAAATAGTTACCCTGGGCAGACTGTACACAGACTGTCCAGAACCTGATTCATCTTTTCCTCGTGTAGAAATAGAAACCTGCTCAAGGCTAATGGGCTACACAGAGGACCCAAGGCAGCCAGCTCAGCTACAGGCTTTGATTCCATCTCAAGTGAGCTGAATTCCTTTCTGTTTCTCTTATTTCTGCATGTGTGGAGTAGGCTGGCTGGCATGTCCCTACCTGCTTTTCTGCCCAACAGAATTATTCAGTGGAAATATAAGTTATGGCTTAAGAACTGTTTATAGTCTGTGATACTGAAGGATTTGTATAATTACTGTACTCATTGGATCATAAACATCAATGAAGAAAAGTTCTAATATCTAAAATTCCCACAGGGAAATAATTGTGTCTTTATCTTTGCCTGGACTCTCACAAAAGCTGGTGCAGTCTCAGCTGAGGCCTCCAGGCATAATCAAACCCCCATATAAATTCCTGTGCTCTTTTCCCCTGCAGGGAAATAACCACCAGGAGAAGCTATTCACAGATGACCCACATCTGCTCTGTGTGGACTCACCTCCATTTACAGAAATCAGCGCACTGGTAAGGGCTTGACTTGTGTCATCCCCCAAGGTGATGTTTATACAGTATGTTCCAGGTTCCTCAAAAACTCTCCTGATGGTGAGTAAGCATTCATCAGTGATGGTGACAGGGTCACATACCACAGACTTGGACACCTGACATGTGGGGTCAGAAACTACTGTGCAGACATCTGTGGGGAGACTGAGATGGGAAGAGAGGAGAACACATTACATCCGTGGAGTGACCTTAGCCCAGTTTATAGACACATTGCACTCATGCCCCAGTTTTATGCTGGTGTATTTTCACTGAAATGAGTGGCACTATAGAGATTTAAGAGTGTTTTATTAATATATTATGTATTTATTTTATACATACCTGTACATTATATATATATGTGGATTTTCTATAAAATGTGTATGTGCAATCTATAAAATAATCTGTTTGGTTTACATATCATTTAACATTTTATGGAGATCACAGAATTACCTGCCTCAGAGCAGCTTATATAATCTGTTACCTCTAATACACATCATTAAGAAAGGAATGTGAATTTTTATATATAGTATCGTCTGCCAAAAAAGTGAATGCTAACTTATGAGTGGTTAATTGCTATCCAGTTGCATTACCAAGATGATTCTTGTACATCTCAGTCCTCTCAACAATAATCCCCTTCTAGGAGCTAGGAATATTAGTGCAATGTTTTGCTATCCAAGAAATTGCTTGGACAGATCCATTTACTCTTAAGTGTCAAAAAATCATAGAAAAAAAGGGTTTCCTTCCAATTTCAGTAGACTGCTTCCCATTTTCCAGTAAGTGAGGCTTGACATTTGTTCTGAATCCTAAAAGCCTGGCATTAAACCCTGTTGTCATAGTTTACAAATGAGACTTGCATTATCTTTAGTCCCAGTCAAGAAATAGAAACACTGCAGTTCCCAGCTTTTGTTCATGCAGCTGTATCTAAGCATAGACTGTGTTCCAGCACCTAATTAAAGAGGGAAGACTGGCAGTTTATTCACATACTTACCTCCCTTGGCAGGTAACAACAAAGTCAACCAGTGAGTTTTCAGCTTGACTTTCTGTCATCTGGATGCTCATCATCTGTATAATATTTACCTCAAGGATTCCCTCTGGGAGAGGAAGCAGATGTCAGTGGTAGAACACATGACAAGCTCTGAAGTCTGTATGTACAGAGCCTCAAGTGTTTGGTTGATACTTGGTTCAGGTCTTGTTTTCCACAGCTTTCTCCCTCACCACTCCTCTTGAACAGTTTGAAAGCTGAGGGATTTTCCAGTGCTTTTCCTCTAGGGCTGCTCCTTTCTGCTTTATTTTATTTTTCCATTATTATTATTTAGTTATTTTACTACCCTGCCCCACTACCTGTGACTTTTGTTCATGCCAAGGTCCCACCAGGCTAGTATGTTTCAGGTGTGGCAGGTTCAGAAGCTGATTATATAGAAAGTAGTGGTATGGTGCACATCCCCACCAGCCATTTTCCAGCCTGAGTGCCTGGAAACACCATATGTAGCATAGAGGGAACCATTAGCAGACATCCAGACCAGTGCCTGGCCTCACATCTCTGAAATCAGGGGTCTATAACCTCTGCCATTAGGTCTTGGTAGAGCATGTAAAGAAACCAAAGTCAGCCAGTTAGCTGTCTGTACATTAATCTATTAAAATGTCAGCTATGTCCAGAGAAGGATCTTATTGTGGGTCTTGTGTATTTGATAAAATTGAGCCTAAATAAATATTATCTCTACCATACATTGTTGTTAATCCCATTCTTCTGTTCAGGTGTTAACCCCTGTCCTTACCTATGACAGAGATACCACTTCTGTAGTATCCATTTCTGTAAATATGGCAACCTTCATCTGGATTATCTTCCATTGACTCAACAGTGGTAGAATAGTCTGCATTAGAAGCTGCTCCAGCAATTACTGTTGAGTTGAAGGAGAAAGAATAGATGCACGGCTTTAGAACAAGTTCTGCTTAGAGGTATTCTGAACATGGCCATATGTCTCAACTGTATTCATTACCTAGGTCATTAGTCATTTTGGTTTGTAGCTGAGCAGTCACGTATGTATCTGTGTGGGATCATGTTAATCAGCCTTAAAGAAAACACATGTGCCCAGCTGTAGAACCCTGAGGTGGCCTGGGTAGCCTCACCCTAAAAGCCACCTTGCTAGTGAGCCATCTCTGTAAAATAAAAGTGAGACTGGAAGGTTTGATATAATTAAACTCTTCTTTAAAATTCCCAGATCAATTATAGAAGAAATCCAAAGGCCAATAAAGGGTTTAAAATGCTCTTTTTAAAAGAAGGTATTTCCTCATTGCTCTACATTAAAGCTAATGGAAAAATGAAGAGGGGAAGTGGTGAAAATGATATCTTTCCATTCATTTTCATTCTCACTCAGCATTTTGGTAACGGCACATGCTAAAATTCTGAAATTTGAAAAAATATAGCAACATTGGCTGCAGGCCTTTTGCAAGCCTTAAAACCACTGAGATGATAAACCAATGCTGAGCATAATGAAAGTTATTCTGAAATGTGATAGTGCATGAATTTAATGTGGAAAAGCAGTTCTGGGATAATGCTACATGGAAATCCCATGTTTTGGAATATTAGTAAGTTTATTTTCTAGTTTAATCCAATCTCATTTAGTTTTGGGTGGACGTTAATACAAACCAGAAAGGAATTGGTTAGAACAGTGTTCTGAAATACCTCTTTCTCACCTAAAACTTACATCTTACCTCAGAGGATGACGCTGAGTAGGCAAGGCTAAAAACCACTAGACCTGATGTGGTAGAGGGTATAAAACCAAATCTATATGTAATGCATATCCACATGAAAACCTTATATGCTGTCACTGTGGTGGTAGAACTGGATGTGTCATGTGTTAAATGTGTGATGCCTACCATAGAATCATTGAAGAGTTTTCTAGAATCATAGTATGGTTTGGGTTGGAAAGGACCTTAAGATCATCCAGTTCCAGCCCCCCCTCACACTCGACCTTGTCACCTAAGGTTCTGTCCAACCTGGCCTTGCAGACTGACAGGGATGGAGCATTTACCACTTCTTTGGGCAACCTATTCCAGTGCCAACTGTTTCTCAGCCTTTCAGCTAAGATCAAGTGTAGTGTAGAGTTTATGCTTGTTGATTCTGTCTCTAAACCACTTTATAGAGGGTTTGCAGAGTTTTGCAGCTCTTTCATTGGTGACAATAAAACATCTAAAGATATGAACCTAAAATATCAGAATTTAGAGTTTTAGCGTAACTCTGAATATCATCGCTGTTCAATAAACTCTTACCTGCTGAGGTGGGCAGTGGTGCAGTGGGTGTCACTGGCTTACAAGGTACAGGTATGATGGCTTGGACAGTTAAATTTGGAGTGAAGTTTCCTTGCAGAGTATAGGTGTGAGACACCACAGGACTGCTGGCTACAAATAAGCCACTTCCATCTCCAAAGTTCCACTTGTAAGAGATGGCAGAATTATTAAGATAGTAGCTGGGATCATGGATCTTCACATCAAATGTGATTGGTGAGTCTTTGATAAAAATGGAGTCTGAGATGTTGCGGTCATGTTTTTGGAACATACTCACAGATACTGGAATTTTGTCTGGAGTGGGAGAAAAAAAGGAAGTAAATAATTAAAGCATACATACCTGGCTGCAACCAACAAACAGCAGCAAAGTCCCCAAACAGCAACAGTCAGAATGTGAGACATGAATATCTTTAACATAGGTTTCTACTTTAATTTGGTTTACTGATCTGAGGGGTGAATGTCAGTAGGGAACAGTTACCCAGAAACAGAGGAGGAATCCCAGGGATCTGTGGAAGATTGCATTTCCTCTCATAAGTAATTTTTCATTACAAAATAGAGGTGTCACAACTGAGCTAGATACAAAGGTCAATTAATACTACTCAAGGCAATTTACCAGAGATTCCACTTTCATATTAAAAACCTTTCTCAGGCCAATGTCTTCTTTTTGTGCCAGTTAATGCTTATGCTGAATTCTTTTAACACCTAAACAATACCCTCAGTATTTTATTACAGTTTATTCCGGCACACTCACCTGTCACAACATAAATGGCACTTGCTCTTGCAATTGGAACATATGATGAGTGCCCTCTCCTGTAAATGGATACTGCCATCACGTGTTTGCCAAGAGTGATATTTGCTGTGTTGACTGAAAACGTTGTTGAAGATCGTCCAGTTCTCTGATAGTACTGACCTGAAACACAACATGAAGTTTTCTCCTTCAGCCAAGCTACAAGTTGTTTTAAGAGAAGCAGTATCTCTGTGAATCTTGGATTGTCTAACACAAAATGAATAGTTTAGAATTGTGTTTCAGTTACTTGGCAGGTGGGTTTTGGAGGACTGAATACTTTTACAGTGTGTTTACTCCCATTATTTATGTAGTTTTTTGAATGTGTCAGAAAGATGCCCTGAATTTCACTAATCTAAGCAAAAATTAGCACCTGCATCTTTCCAAAGCAATTTTGTTAAGTCATTAGGATTATGTAGTGGATGTTGTTACCTCTTAGGCACTTTAAGTGATCTTGTGTTTGCACTTTCATTGTAGAAAGAAGATATAATACCTCTTTCTTCATACCCTAGAGCCCTTTTTGTACGTTTGCTTATTTGTCTTTGTAACAGCTCTTGGGGTAGGTATTACCTCTACCTAAAATTTGGGACATTATTATTGTTACTACTCATGTTGAGTATGATGATAATACTGATTTCGCCAAGCTAACTTAGGATACTAAGATTTAGTATGTAGCCAATGGCAGGAATAGCACAACAGTTACATTCTCAGGAGTTGGAAATGCTGAAAACTGGCATGTGCAGCCAGATCAGTACCACACAGTCAGTGGCAGTTTTCAGCTATCCAGAGGCAAGAAGTGCTGCGCTGTTTAACCTATCTGAAGATACACAGCGCTGTGGTATCTCTTAAAGGTAAAGATCTGAAGTGGCAGTGAGTGGTCAACAAATCATCTGACTGACCTGCTCAGACCCTGTTTTCCTAGAAAAGGGTCTTTGGGTACTATTGAAATTACTTTTCTTCAGTGGTAGTACTGTGAATGCAGATTTAAAGAGAATCTCCTGGTAATCCATGATTTCCAGACTAAGCAGCTGATGGCCTCTCTGGAATGTGGTGAATGAATTTGGGATCTCCACTTAAGAGTGTGAAATCCTTTTTAAAGGACTTCTAATAACATACTTGACAAATGAGCTACAGAATGCATAATGAATATAAGCTTTGCAGCATCAGCCAAACCAAGGGATGTGTTACGGTACTAACCAAACGTGTGAAACACGTAGACAAAGTTTCTTCTCCTCCAGCCAGGATAATGAGGGAAAGGTCTCCCATCTGGGAATACATTATGGCTGTGGTTGCTTGTGCAGTTTTCCCAGCCACAGTTGTCAATCCATTCAGTCCAGTTGTAGACATAGACTTGCTGATCCTGAGAAACTGGAAAATCTAAATATAGAAATAGGACATGAGAAGTGTACAGAAAGGCAGGGAGCAGGAGGCAGACACCCCAGTTTACAGCGGTTACTGCATTTAACAGGTTTTAAACATTTAATGTTTCTAAAGTTGTGCTTTGTTTTTTGATGTAAACACACCATTATTCTGTCTTGGCATTATTTTATTTAGAAGCTTAAAACAACTTTAATGTTGTGTGGGCAAGAAAGTTTGAAACTCCTTGCCCAAAGCTTGCTGTTGACTATACAGGACGCTACTCTACTGTTGCACTGGAGTTAATGGGGCTACCTGAACCTTTGGCAAGCAGAATCTAAAATGGTGAATAGCAATAGCAGCCATGGAAGTGCTGTAAGGAAGTGACTTTGTTGTGCTCGAAAAGTTTTTTATGGCACATTTAAATAACTCAGACATGACTTTCAGTTCCTTTCTTAATAATGAGAAGGTAGTTTCTCTCCCCAAACAGCACAACAGATCTTAAGAAGAGAATGAATGTCAGCTGTTAACAAAACATTAGGCAATCAAAAAGTAGAACTCAGGCTGACAAAAAAAGTTGCTGACATGCCTTGAAATGGAAATTGTTTTGATCTGTAAAACAATTTGTTGAACGTTTATGAATTCAGAGGAGGAAAAGTGCAGCAGCCTTTTCCGCTCTAGATCCGTAAGCTTCAAACATTGGGATCATGATAGGTTTTTTGCTCTGTGTGATGGTAAATAAGCTGGAAAAGGTGATTCTCTGATGAAAATATTGCTTGATTTTTAAATTCTGTATTTTCATCTTTGTTTTTAAATCTTAAAATGTGGGCATGTGAGATTTACTCTTTCCAAAGGGTTTTTCAACATGCAGATAATGGTTAGTGTGTTCTACAATTCCCAACTGGGAAAAATAACTAAACTAGCTGTATAAATTGACAGCTTTATAAATTTCAGACAACACAGCGTGACTGTGCAACCTTGTGACTGAGTTGAAGAGCAGTAACAGCTTTGTTAGGGAGCAAAATTAATATCACTGGTTTGTAAAGGCAAATCTTCAATTAGTTGGTCATTATATGTAGTGTGTACAGAACAGTAAACATACCATAGCAATCTTCTGAGAAGAGAACCTGGTGTAGCACAGGTTAGACACAAGTGTAGTTACCAGTTAAAAGCGCCATGGTGTGTCTTAGGGTGTACCTGTGATGTTTTCAAGAATTCACGACCTGTTCACTTCAGCAGCAAAGTCGGACACATGCACAGTGCAGGGAGATTGCAGTTACCTACCCTGGGTACAGTTTCTCTCATATACTATGTTGCCATCATTATCTTCTTTCTGGCACTTGGGAAAGTGGAGAGTCACAACAAAAGTCACATTGGATCCTACCAGTGCTGGGCTGTCAGTGTCCAATTTGACTGTCACCCTTCCGCCTGTAGAAAAGAAAATTGGTCTTCACTGCAGGAAAGGGTGCATCGGAGCAGCGGCTACTTGCAGCTGTGCACTATTTACATTAGAAATGCTTTATAGTGTCCTCTGTTTCTAAGGGGGTTTGTGCTTCTAAGTCACTTACACTCTTATTTAAACCCCAACTTAGAACAATCAGAGGGACTCATCATGTCTGTCCACATCACCTAGTGGTCTGTCACCAATCTCCTTCTGAGAGCTAAGAATATGGGTTTTTACCCATGGGGGTCAAAGGAGAATATTTTTGTTTCTCTCCAGAGATACGACCTTTAGACCTCGGCTCAGACCAGGTGGTGATAAACAGGGTCTTCACCAAAGTCATCAAGCTAAATCCCACAATGCCCTACCAAGGTAGCAGTTGAAGCAATCAGTCCTCTAGGGCATATTTCAAGTAATGGATTGTCCTAGAGCCATCAATACTTCATAAATATTAATGTCTGAGGCTATGAGTCATGGGAAGTCATTTCCTGTAACAACTGACTGTTCTGCTTCCTTAGAAAATGCCCTGGGAATGGTATCAAAGCCAGTTGTCTCTAATTTGCTATTCCTCACAGCAGTGATGGATATTGCCCCAGTGAAAAAGCACTATAGCACCTGTGCACTTCAGTGAGGTGGCTTTTCTGGCCGATTTTCTCAGTGTCTTTGAAACACATATGTGCTATCACCTTTCCAGCAGTCCTTCCATCTGGGATCTGCTTCTTTCCAGAAAGGATAAAGCTTTTCATTCCATTTGTTTTGATCACTAGACCAGCCTTGTAGCTTCCTGTAGGATGTGACAGGAGAAGTACTTCCCTGGCTCAGCACGTCTTGAAACCCTGGAGAGAGAAATGAACATGCCATTAAATAGCATTTTCCCTACCACTCTAAAAGGCATTGCTCTTATGCTGAACAGCTTTCCTATTATGGCTATATTCTTGTGATTAGAAAACTCTTCACCAGTAGAAAGCTACCAAGTTTTATCATTGCAGCTATAAATAGATCAACTATAACTAACATAAAGACAATTCCACCATTGTCTGACTGACACATGCAGTGTGACTTGCACTATTGCAGGCTTGCAGGAGAAAGAATTAAAAGGTCTAAAATGTTTTAATCGTATCAAAGCAATTGTTTCTAGGAATGGACACAACCCTGCAACAATCAGGCTGGTTGTACAGATATTGCTTGATTGCTGATGGCTTTGTGCTTGCCTGGTGACAATATGAGTAAAATGCTAACAGGATAAATTCACTCAGTGTCTGAGTTATGCTCTAGTGGAAGTTATGCCAGGAATTAACTTTGAGCCAGTGAAGCTGCTTTGGTCAGTTGGATGGTTGGTTTGGTGGAATCAATTTTAACAGAAGCTGGTATTCCCAGAAAAGGAAATTTAGAGCTGAATAGTAAATTCAATGTGTTTATAATACAACAACAAAAACATATGAACTTCTTGCCTATTACTTTAAAATGGCTCAGATATTAAATCACTTTAATAACCTCTTTCTTCTCATATTACTACAAATGACGGGCTCAAGCTTTTCCCAGGCCTTCTAGGATCTGTCTTTCTGTCACAAAGGACACATAACAAAAAGCAAAGTAAATAGCCAAGTAACCTGTAGGAGCATGTCAACAACTGTGGGATGCCATAAAAAGATGTTCCTAAGTAGGCTCATAGGCAGAGTTCCAAGAATGTCTGGAGGCTTTAAACAGCTCTGTCATGTTAATCAAGTAACTGCTGGGCGTGCCATTCTGTCACAACATCAAGGGATTTCTGCTTTTCATAGCTTCATTTTAAAGGCACCTGATGCTGAATGCTGCTGAGGTTTATACCCAAGTACAACAAAGAGCTGGATCACTTCAAGGAAAATCCAGAGACCTGTAAGAAGGGCAAGGCAGTTGTAACACAACTGGTTGTGCTGGAATTCCTCCAAGTTTTGGGAAAGGCACAGAGCAGGTGTAGCCTGTCTAAGCACAGTCTTTATAGGCATGTGACTCCTAATTTTACTGCAAGGGAGAAGCAGAGAAACAGCACTGCAGAGGAATTGCTTCCTCTTGATGTTTCATTGCCCAGTGAAACTTCTGCTGGGCAGGAAGGACACCCCTTGGCCAGTCCCATCTCATTGGTCACTCTGAACTGATGCTGGTATCTCTCTAACCCAGGACCAAAAGGTTCAAGGAAGAGAACAGATTTTGCATGCAGACATACTCTCCCACAGTCTTTTGCCCTACAGGAATGCTCCACAGTCTCACTTAAATCACTTGATGGAGTTTTTCTTCCAGATTTAATATATTTTGATGTGAGCAAAGCATAAGGCATCATGAATGATATTTATTTAATGGCCTGTATCACATGCTGTATTGTTTTCAGTCTTGATCAGAAGGTAATGTTGTCCTTCAGAAACTTTTGTCAGGAAAAAAACAGATGAGCAACTATGAAAGTGTTTCACAAAGGCTTGTCAAGTTCAATTACATTTTTGGTCATTAAATTAATGCGCCATCTTATTTGAAAGTAAGTGACTGGGGACTTTTCCTAATTTCTTTTTCCCGTTCTCTTTGAGTTTTTATCTAAAATTTAATAAATAAAAATGTTTTAGCTTTGTCAGATCAAAACATTTCAATAATTGTTTTCTTCCCAAATGTTTGATTCATCAATAAGAGCTGGAGCACTTTTAATTTTATAAATGCTTTTAATTTTGAATCTTCAATAACAAGTCTTGAATTCATAAGTCGTTTTCTTGTCCAGCTCTGGTAATAACTGTAGTCACTGCTCCTAAATCACAGTCTCCTCAGGCATTTCTGTGCCTCCCTGATGTGCTTTGTTTATTTCAATCAAATATAAAACATTTTACAAGCTTCAGGACAAGACAATGACGTTATTTCAGATGAGCAAAGACTTCAGCACTGGTTTCTCTGACACATGGAACTGAAGATTTTCAGTTGCTGAATTTAAAGGACCAAAGGCTTTAATGTATTTCTCCTTTAACAATGAAAACCACTCAAGAACAGATGTTGGTCATAACCAAAATTAGAGCAATTCACTTCAAAATAGAGAGACTAATATTACACTCAAAGGAACTGATTACTATAATAGTTTTTGTGAGGTGATCATAGGAGAAAAGATCTTCCTTACACTCTGATTTACTTTCTTCCTTCTCATTCTGGTTTTCATTCTGGTGAAAAATGCAGCAAAGACAAGAAGTTCAGCATTTCCTGCGGTAGTGTGTTCACCATGACAGAGAGAACAAAAGCCAATGCTGTAACAACAGCAACAAAAAGATGACCCAGCTAAAGAGGTTGCAAGTGTATTATAAGTAAAAAGGCTGATATGGCCCAGCTAAGATGATGGAAAATAATGTGAGCTTTCTAAAGTTACATATAGAAACATAATAAAGCAGGACAAAAAAAAAAAAGAAAGGAATTTGAGGAACAACTTCAAAACCATCAAACTGACTGATTATCTTTTTTTCCAATACAAAAGTAGTGGAGAGCTTGCCAGAAAGTCCATAGGGGCAAAAGATGATGTAGATACAAAAGAAGCATTCAGGGATAATAAAGGGGTATCATGAAAGCCAAGTATATTAGTTTAGATGTTCATTCACAGAAGAGGAGGGTAAGAGGTTTCGGGGCTAGAATTTTTCTTTGCTATGATGGAGAATCTCTCTCAAAATGAAGTGTTGGCACAAAAGAAAAATAAAATAATAGAGCAAACCAAAATAATGAAGAAGTTGGCTAGATAGGATGGCTCACAAAGTATGGACATCATTCAAGAGTGAAATAAATGAGCTATTAACCATAGCATGTAACATCTTGTTTCAAAACTGCTTTAGTGGCCAAGAAACAAAAGTTGGCAAATGTGATGACAGTGTTTAAAAACCGTTTAAAAACACTTCCAGGGAAGATTTAGATGATTACAAAAAGTTTGAGGCTCAAATTGGAGAAGCTGGTAAAAACAGCAGTGAGGAGCAGAACTAGCAGATACAGTGCATTAATATGATATGCCATGAGAGCAGTGCATTCCTCACAAATTGATTTGAGTTACGCTGAGGGAGCCAGAGAGCATGGGAGCAGGGCTGACCTGCTTGTTATTGTCTGCTTGAGTTCCAGACAGCATTTGGTGAGGTCCCACAGTAAAGGCACATAAAGGGTCTGTGTTACCATGGAGTAAGAATGAAGGAATTCACATGAATAAATAATTGATTAAGATACATGAGCCAGAAGTTATGAATAAGTGTCCAGTTTTCTCAATTGCTGAAATAATTTTTAATGTTCATAATCTGGAAAACAGATTTAAGCTGCTGAAGAGAGCATCTGAAAGATGGGAGGACTTAAGAGGGTCAATGACTCAAGAATAAAGCTGTACGAAATTCAGCATAGTTAAATGTAACTGACAGAATGAGAGGCCCTGAACTAGCTATTGCTACTCAGAAGCAAGATCTTGTAGCTTTACAGCTTTGAATGCAGAGCTCATTGGTAGGTGTAAAACTAGGAAAAGGTTAGAGAACAAAGATGAAATTGTCATTACAGCATTGTAAAATTCCATGTATGTTCATGTCTTGAATACTGTATGCTGCTCTGTTCTCTGCAGATGAAGCAGGGTATAAGGAAACTGAGAAAGTTCAGAGATAGGTGGTGAGGATGCTACAAAGGGCTAGAATTGTTTCTATATGAGGAACAGCTAAATAGACTGTGTCTTGAGCCTGGAGAAGGGGTGACAGAGCAGAATACAAAGCCAGAATGATGAACACCATGGAGGCAGGAGCAATTTGTTGCTATTTCTGGAAGTACAGAAGTTAAGGAAAATCAAATGAAACCAGCAGGTTACACGTTCTAAGCGCACAAAGGGTATTTCTTCACATAAGGCACAGTTAAGGTGTGAAATTTCTTGCTGGCAGCATATTGTATGTATGTCAAAAATTTACACAGTTGCAATAAAACCCAAGTGCATGAATGGGTGGAAGAAAAGTCCAGGAAAAACTGTTAAATACAATCTGACAGAGGCACTTCTGGTGCTGGGAAAATGTCCTGAGTAAATGCCAGTATATGCTTGCCTGCTTATACGCCTATTACTGTGTCCCATTGGAAAGAAGTACAAGGCTAGCTGGATCCTCAGCTGGACCTCAGCTTTTAACTTCAGTTTCTTTACTGTAGATTCCGTGACTTAAGTCTAAAATCCCATTTCTGGGATCCCAGCCCTGAACTCAGAAGCTCAACCTTAGACTTGAGTCAAGCTGGGAGCCCATAAAAAAAGCAAAGGACCAGCCCTGTGCCTGCTCATGGTGGCTTTAGGATTTAATTCCTCAGCTGGGCTCCTGGAGTTTGGGGCATCCCAGTGGGGTCAGGGCATCCCAGTGGGGAGCACTGCCTCTGACCTGGCTTCTCCCAGCCACAGATGAGCTGAACATGGGAGAAGTCCATTCTACTTGTGCCCTTCTAGCCACGCTTCAGTTGGGGAGCTATTGCTAGAAATGTGTTGAAGTGTGCCAACACTTAGCTCCGGTAAGCACTGTATATCCGTGGAGCTCAGGGAATCAGTAAATGAGCAGCTCTTGGAGTATTTCTCCAGCTCAAGTGACATTTCTACCCAGAACCAGGCAACCCAAGTGGAGCTAGCTGTCACCTCCTGCTTCCCAAGCACACCTCTAGCAACCACTGCACCTGCACAGAGCAGCCATTCTCACTGCCCTGGCTCAGGACATGGAACCCACAGGGGCAGGGAGAGAGAGGGGACAGGGTGAAGGAGGCACTCACGTGTGGCAGCAGCACACAGCACTGCTTTGGCCAGCAGCAGGAATCCAAGGTGTCGGTGAGCACCGCTCATGGTGCTGGAGCCCCTGCGTTGGCTCAGGGGAGCAGAAAGTGCCCGGTGCCTGCACACGGTAACTCCTCCGGTCCCCACTGAGAAGTGAGAATGAAGTTTCCTCGCTGCTCTGCTCTCTGATTAAATGAAGGGCCCCAGGATTCATCATGTGATGGAATTAAGTAGAGATGCATGATTTTGTATTCAGCTTCTTTCGGCTCATGTGCTTATGACTCACTCCTTTTGCTTTCAGCATTCCCTGGGATTTCTGAGAGACCTGTTTGGAGCCACACCATTTACCTTGCAGGCATTTTTATACTGGTTTTGCACTATGATCAATTTTTGTACTTAATTTGTTTTTAAATTAGGAACACTTATTTCCAGAAATCCAAATTAACTCTTGCCCCATCTTGATTTGCAAGCGTTACAGCAACAGCTCACTGCATTTGCTGGACCCATCACTACTTAACCTTGTATCTCTGCCCACATGCTGGGCAACAGCTGTAGACTAAATGAAGACTGGCCAATTCTAACACATCCCTGGCCTTGGCTCCTGATGAGAGTTGATTGTAAAGGAAAATGTTATTTAAACATTTAGTGGGCACATGCATGCACCCTTTAACAACAGTTGCACAATACAATGTGAGAGATGCAATCACAGGCCAGTCAATATCTTGCTCACAAGTTGCTATGACCTACACATGGACAAGTACTTCATTGTATATACTTCATGGTGTGCTGAGATTACAGGAAAAGCAGACTTTGCTGCCCAAGCTAGTAACAAGGTACAACCAATGAATGGCTCAAGAGGAACAGCATAATACAGGCAGATTTGCAAACACTGCACTTAATGGCTCAAATTCAGGTTCCACATGCTTCATCAGCCAAGGTGTTCTCTTGCAGGCAGTGCAGCAACTCAATTTTGTGCAGCCCTGGCAACCTTGTGAGGTTTCTTACTTCTGTTTGCAGCAAACAAGCTTTGGTGAGACAACATGGCACGGAAACAAGTATGGAGTTCAGTAATGTTTTCAGTGATGCCATAGTATAGCACTGGCAAGTGAGACATTGGCTAGCCAGAAAGCAACAAGCTGGGCAACACTAAAACAGTTTTGCTTTGGGCAGGGCCAGTGGAAGTCTCTAAGTCCAAGTCACAATGCAATGAAGACATTACCCAGTGGAAGGAGGTTTCAGAGCTGAGACTACTCATTATTTTTAGGTTTATTTGTTCTTAGTTCCTTCCATTTTTCTAGAATTTGGTTTTGTCACTACCCAGAGCACCCCAGCCAGCATTTCTCTCAGTAGCTCAGGCTCTGATGTACACTCCTGTGCATCTTACGTACATAGAATCCATGCTTCAGCACCTCATGGCTGGAGCAATTCTTCCCTCATCTGCCAGCCAAGGAAAAGGGTGAAGGCAATAGCCTTAGGGATACCAGGCTTGTTTGAACTAAGTCCGCATTATCTGGCAGAAAGGAGAGGGAGCATAAATCAAAGTCTGTGACTGATTATGCAAAAAAAATGAGTGCAGCGTCCTCATGTGATTGTTGCTTTTTTTGTTGTTATTCAATCAGCTGCATTCCCAGTTGATATGTCAGGTTTCTAAACCATTCACAATTATTTTTGAAACCATGTAGGACATTAACTTCTTGCGCTCCTTTGTTTCCAGGTTGTTGATCCTAGAAGCGAAAAGTGACCTTCAGTGTGCTTCAGCACTGGGGGCCGATCCAAAGTCTGCTGTAGAGAAAAGAGGTTTGAATGCCCATTCCCAACAGGGTTTTGAGGACCTCCAGAGGAAAACTGCTCACAACAGATGCCTGTTAATTAAAAACAAAAAGATTATCAGCCTAAAAACAATAACGTTGGTTAGGATGGAATTCTTCGCCATGTCATTTGAGACATGAAATTGTTACTTGAAGCACTGAGTGACATTCTCAATAAGGGCCAGCTGGTGGAAATTACTAAACATGTTGTAAATAGAGTTCAGGGGCACTGAGGATCAGGCCTGTGGTTAGAGGAATCAAAACCCACCCGGGCTGGGGTAATGACTAAAAGGTGGCCTTGCTCTGATGCTCTGGTCCTTCCCTTCTTCCTCTTCAGCTGGCGTGCCTTAGACTACGCATTCCTGAAGGGCTGACACAGGATATGATTGGATTTGCTTGTGCTGTAGCTGCAGCAGACACTGTCAGCAAGAAAAGAGGGTGGGAGAATGCCAGATAAGAAGGGAAGAAAGAGGAAGGAGAAACAGAGCTGTAAAAGGAGTGAAGAGAAGAATAAAAAAGCCAAGGAAAAGTATGAGAAGGGAAGATTGAAGGTACCATCTGGAAACTGAGCTGATTTCTCCAAGTGTCTCAGCCATAGCTATGAAAATGAGTCCACCTGAAACACTGAGGGGTTGCTTCACATCAGCTGATCATCACTAGCTCTTAAATTAACCTTATAGTTTTTACATCATTATTCTTGGTCTCTGAGAAACAGCTTTACAGATAAAGCAACTGAACTAAATTGTGCAGCTGTAAAAAAAGAAAAGATTTAAATTATAGCCTAAATATTCTCCCAGCAAAGAACACATTGAGAGAGATTTAGGGCTTAATCTGACAAAGAAGTGGGTGGGTAGGAGGTGCTTGGTTCTTCACAGCTTTAGCACCTCAGTTATTAAAGCTCATTGAGGAGATATACATCTCTGCTACCTGAAGGCCTGTCAGATGACAGGGTGTGAACACATCATGTGTACCTGCATGTCTAGACTGTGACAGGGCTGGCATGCTTGCACTGCTATCACACCACCATCGACACAAGTACAGGAATTGTTAATCACTGCTCACAGGAACCTTAAAATCAAAGGGGGGAAAAAAAGGGGATTTGAAGAATGAACTTGGCTTTTGGCCAAACCAGCAAAGGAAAATAAGACAATTTTGTTCTGGCAACCATCTACTTCAAGTAAATGCTGTCTGCCATTACCAGTGGTCTCTTGAGGGAACTCTGCTTAAGGCTAAACAAATCCCCTTCTGGGAAGAAATCATCTGTATCTGCATCACACGGGGCATTGGCCATCAGCTGACTGAACTGAACATGTAAACAAAGCTGTGCTGGCAGTCAGGAGTCTTTCTTGTTATACAGGGGAAAAAAACCTCTACAAAAGCTCATGATCCATTTATGGCTCCATCCAGGTCAGTTTGTCACTGAAAAATAAATTAACCCTGGACAGTCAGGCTTTTAGTAACTCAGCATCTTTATTTTCTGCTTTTGTGGTAGCTGAAGGCAGGCATTTTACCATTTTTTTATGGGAAGGTACTTCCTTGCAGTCACTTCTCCAAAGTCCTGTGCTGGTGCTGATGTTTTCCAAACTTGGTACTTGACCACGGCATAGGATCACAGCATGACCACAGCATGAGGAGCAGCTGAAGGAACTGCGGTTGTTGAGCCTGACTGAAAGGAAGCTGAGGGAAGACCTTACTTCTCTCTGCAACTACAAGAAAGGAGTTTGTAGTGAGGTGAGTGTTGGTCTCTTCTCACGAGCAACAAGTACTAGGATGAGAGGAAATGTCCTCGAATTGCACCAGTGGAGGTTTACATTGGATATTAGGAAAAATTTCATCACCACAAAGGTTGTCAAGCACTGGAACAGGCTGCCCTGAAAAGGGGTTGAGTCACCATCCCTGGAGGTATTTAAGAGATGTAGCTGTGGCACTTAAGGACATGGTTTGGTGGTGGATTTGGCATTGCTAGGTTAACAGTTAGACTCAAAAGCCATTTTTGGCCTGAATTTCCTCTGTAGGGAAGGGTCAGATGAGCACGCCAGCTCTCCACCTTTTCAGGAGTGCCTCTCTGTTGGTCTATCCCTATGAATGCTAACCTCACAACACAGTCCCAGCCATGTGTGTGACAGAGTGTACCAAAACTCCTCATGAAAGCAGCTTGTGGGTAAGGGAGGGGAACCCAGGAATCCTCTGCAGTGCTTTGACATCAGCAGTCCGCACAAGAGCGCAGCCTTGAGACACAGACCCATGGAGGACACCAGTCCAATCATCCAGTACAGGTGGAGTGATCTTCTCTGCCCATGGGAGTTCTTACTAATCTGTGCAGATAACCAGCAGCTGAAGACAAGACATGATAACAGATACTGACTCTCTAGACAGCACCACACATCCATTTTTAAAGGTGTGTGAACAAAGTGAGTTTATTTGATGTCTCTAGGCAGGTTTGTTTGGAGTTTTTTTGACTATGGTGTCAGTGCAAGGAGGAGTGTAGCTATCCTGGTAGTCCCAGCACACCGCTGCCTTAGTCCATGGTCTCCTAAAGACCCCTGTAAGCTTCTGTCTTGCTCTGTGTGCACCTCAGCTGACCCACTTTTGGTTTGGAAGCTGCCACTGTTCCTTTACAAAGTCTGGACTTTGGGTTTACTGTACTACTTTTCTCATGCTGATTTGATGAACTGTTAGCTACATGGTTTATGTTCAAAATGATTCATCAAGGCCCGGTCCTCATCCAATCAAGAGAGCAGATAATTGCTGTGAAAGTGCATGAATATGACTGTGTGAGACCCATATTTTATATCATAT
The DNA here is from genome assembly GCA_002631895.1 of Agapornis roseicollis. Taxonomy (NCBI): domain Eukaryota; kingdom Metazoa; phylum Chordata; class Aves; order Psittaciformes; family Psittacidae; genus Agapornis; species Agapornis roseicollis. The sequence goes on from NDXB01008199.1 coordinate 76,281, forward strand.
TATAATGAAATCCATTCAGGCCTCCCAATTGCTCAGAGAGGATTTAGAAAACAGATTTTGTATCATTTGGCTCAAGAGAGAGCAACCAAATCATTGCTGAAAAGCTCTGCTTTCTCTAAAGACATTAATTGCTATTTTGGCTAAGAAAAAGAAAAATTCCTCAAAAAAAGTAATTCAGGAACAATGAAACCAGCAAAACCCAACCAGGAAGGTGGTGTATCAAAGGAAATACACTTAACAAGAGCATCTGACCGTGTAGCCATTGGGAGGACAGTGAAGGACACTTAGTCTCACAGCCAGTCTGCTCCTTTAGAGCTTTTCTAAGAAACTATATAAATTGAATGTACTCAATTGTACCTTATTCCCTGTATATGCTGTGTTTCACTTATTATGGGCTGGGGATGAGAGTTCAGCACAGAAGCTTGGTTATTTTACCGTCCAGTGAAATTGCTTTGACTGCTCGAGAAATAACCTCAGCACTTCCCTGAAATAGGAGTCAGAATAAATGCAAATGCTGGCAACGGAACCTCAGCATAACTTACTCTTTAATGTGTTAACAGCGAGAATATGGGCAAAATCCTGCTTTTCTTTTTTTTATTTTGGACCGTATTCCCACTGATTCATGACATTAATTCAGACAGTAACCTTTCTTTAGTGGCTAGACCCAGCAGTGAACATTCAGGCAATGGAGAGGGGACAATAAATATAAATATGAATACATTATGCAGTGACCAGCCTTCTGTCTAGAAGCTCAGTTAAATAATAACATTTATGGCATAAAAAGAAGGTAAACTCTGAGCAAGCAGAGCTGTTGTGTTCCAAGTGATGTGTTGTGTTCACGCTAGGACTGAAATCCATCTGAATCTTCCTTCTGTGACTTATTTGAGAGCCTGGAGGTAAACTGAAGGAGAAAGGGCAGGTAGATTTTGGTTTGGGATGGGTTTTTCCAGGTTTGCCTGCTGGCACTTGGCACAGAGCAGTCGCGGCTTGGTGAGACTGTGCATTAACCAGTGAGACACAGGAGGAGCGCTCTGGTTGTGCCGCAACTTGCCCGTACCCATGTGCATGCACGCAGCACCACGTCAACTCATCTTCCACTGCTGCAGAGTAATGATGGCAGGATCAGGCTCTTAGGTTGTGATACAGCACTGACAGGACAGGGGAGGAAGACCAGGCTAGTAACACAGCCCCACATCAGCATGGGTTACTGCCCTGGAGGGGCTGCTGCTTGCAAAAACATGAACAGGAACTGCTGGTTTTCTTCACTGGGGGAAAAGTGTGTTTTTAATGCCTTGTTCTCAAACACATTACATAATAATCTTTAACAGTTCTGCTCATGTGGGCAAGGAAATATATAATTACATTCATTAAATATATAGGAGTTAGTCTCCTGAGTTTATTTATAACCTTTATTTATGTTCTCTGTGATAGGAGCAGTAGATTTGCAGTGATTCTGTTTTAAATCTCCATTGCAATATGGATATTTTATTTCAACTTTCTTTGCCAGTGCTGGAAAACCTAACATGACTTTATTGTGTTACCTCACAAGAACCAAAAAATTGATTTAATACAGCAGCCTACTTGCAATCCCTGGCTTAAGTGAAATTCTGAGGGTAAAATTTCTCTGTCTAGCATGTGTAATGCACTGATCACCAGAGCTATGAGCTCTGCATGGGAAATACTGTATGACTTGATGACGGTCATTACAGAAAATGTGTGTGCATCACTTAACAGAAAAAATCTCTCTCCTAAAGGTTTTAATTCTCTCTCCTAAAAGAGCAAAATAGCTTAACAAATCTTCCCTCAGCCATGCTGCTCACTTGCAGCTGGTTGCTTGGAGCCCTACTGTACATCAGTGGGCCGGAAGAAAGAGAAAGCAGTTCTGTGCCTAACATGAGGGGTTACATTTTCACTGCAAATGGTTCAGTTCTGCTGCATATGGAAAGAAGTTGAATGGTTATGAAAGATAATTCAGATCCAATTATATCATTATATCCAATTTGAATACTATGAATGTAACCCTGTACTGTAAGTGTCTGATATCAAAGTATAAAAGAATGGAATAGTCCTGAAAAGAAAATAAGGAAATGAGAAGCAGAAGTAAAGAGGAAGGAAATGGATTGTACATTTAGATCTCTATAAATTCCCACTGATTTGTCATCCTACAGTTGTCGTGAGTGGTGTTCGGATAAAGGCAAAAAAACAGGGGTTTATGAAATGAGAATAAAAAGATAAAATTAAAATAGAGATAATTTGATCTCTGAGTTACCAATTGATCATTACATTTCCAAGCACCCTGTTCTTCCATTATTACACAATAAAAAAGAACTTTGAATAAGAAAAACTTGTTATTGAATGGAGCTTTGTAGAATCAAAAAAATAAAAACATAAAAATTGGCATTTGATTTGCTAAGACATAGATGCCAAGGAAGGTCAAGGTGTAAATCATTCTTTACTGATCAGTGTTCTTAACAGTTCAACTCCATCAGATGGGTGGTGAGCACAGGCGTATTACAAATACATCTCCAAGTACTTGAATTGTATTTGAATAAAGAAGTTTAATTGAGATGTTGAGAAATAGAAAGAATTGTAGTATACAGCCTTCTCTTCTCCAGGCCAAACAGCCCCAACTTTCTCAGCCTGTCTTCATACAGGAGGTGCTCCAGTCCCCTGATCATCCTCATGGCCCTCCTCTGGACTGAATAATCCAGCATGGTCTTCTCAGGAGCTAATACAGTCTTTTCCTGGGATGAACACTTCACTACAACTGCTCCTCTGTTTAAGCAGCTAAAAATGTTTCTGGCTATCTAAATTCAGTGGAAAACTGCATGAAAACCACAAAGTATTTCATTAAGAATTTGGTGCCAGAACTTCAAGGCTCTTAGAATTGCAATAACCATAAATAAAACATGTAAGGAACAAACTACATTATGAAGAATTTTAATTCAAATGTAGCATGGCTTAAGGATGCTATTTGAGTATCTTGAAAGGCACAGGGAGGACGTTTACTCTATTCCATAGTCATATGCTTTGGGCATCAGGTGACATTGTTAGAAAGCCTCAAAATGGTGTGTTCACACAGGTAGGAGTCAAAAGCCCCAGAAAATACAGTCTATTTGGAATTTTGGCTCAAATTACAGAACCTGCCCCTTCATCACAACTCTGTTCTGAAAGCAGAGGGATCTACAAACTCCTGCTTATTTGTAACATGTTTTACAGTTCCCATTCCTGTGGTGTTTGAATGGTTTTCACAGGTTTTTAGCTTAGATAGAACTGTGTCTCATAATGTATTTGAAACAGAAGTGATTTTTAAATAATAATAATAATAATAGTAATAATAAAAGTTTCAGATTATTTGCAGCAGAAGAAAGGTGATTTCCTGTTGGGTGGTGTTAGGTGACTTTGAGGTGGCTTCTCCTTAAAACAAGCTTCTTTGACAACAGAAAAGTCTTTGGCTTTCAAAAGCAACATCTGGTGAGAACACAAATGAAAACTATTCACTATTTAAATCAGAGCAAATATAGACTAAGAGAAAGCAGGCAGTCTAAAAGAGGCTCCATCCCTACTCACTGCATTCTTGTCGGACAGGTCCTTTTCTTTTGTTATGCCTCAGTCTAGGGCCATTTCATGGTCTGTAGTAATGTCTGTAATGATGTTTCCTAGTAGTGGCCTTTGATTAAGTTCCTTTCTGAATCCTGATTCCTTCAGTGTTTAAGTCAGTCCTCTAATGCTTTTGCAGAAGGTTGTGCGGAGAAAGAGTTGATAGAGACGAGGTTTTTGCTAATGATAATTTACAGCAATACTGCTGAGCAGGCAGCTCTGTGCTTCAAGAGATATCACAGTCTTGAGGGAGAGCTTTTAAATGCAATTAAGAAATTACTGGCCTGAGGAATTACAGTGGACAGTCTGGGATGCCAGAGGGTATTGTCAGCACCATGCAGCCACTTGCTCACCACCCTTCTTCCTCCCTCCCCTCCAGGATAGGAAGGAGAACTGAAAGAATGTAAACCCCATGGGTTAAGAACAGTCCAATAACTAAAGTATAATATAAAACTACTACTAATAATAATTATAAGGGAAATAACAAGGGGAGAGAATATAAAACTAAAAGGGGAAAGGGAAAAACCAATAAACATAAGTGATGCACAATACAGTTGCTCATCACCTGCTGACCTATACCTAGCCCAACCCGAGCAGTGATCTGGTCCTTCTGAGTGACTCCCCATAGTTTCTATACTGGGCGTGACATGCTGTGGTATGGAATACCCCTGTGGCTAGTTTGGGTCAGGTGTCCTGGCTCTGCTTCCTCCCAGCTTCTTGTGTCCCTCCTCACTGGCAGAGCATGAGACTGGAAAGTTTTTTATCAGGGTAAGCACTACTGAGCAACAACTAAAACATTGATGTGTTATCAGCATTGTTCCCAGGCTAGAGTAAATAACACAGCACTGCACCAGATACTAGGAAGGAGAAAAAAAAAACAAACCGTTACAGCTGAAACCAGGACAAGTATTTAATTCTATCTCTTTTATACCTGCCAACCACTGAAAGGAAGCATTTTTGAATCAGTCTACATAAGCTTTAATTTATCCTTAAAGTCTTCAAATAAACATGTATTGGTTTAAATCCCAGCGGCCTATAGCATGTTTTCAAACTTAACAGGGTAAGGAATTTAAAATGTATTAGGAATAAAGACAAGACTTACCTGATTAGGTAAGAGGATTCCTTTGATGTTTGTATCTTCCCAAGTTTCTCTGTAATTAAGAACTGGCAAAACAAACTTGCAAATAGAACCATTTAGCATTAGTACCACAGCAGTATTTAGTGGGCATAATCAGCTATCACTGCTTTGTGCTAAGCATTTCATGACCATGTAATGATCATCCAGGCAGCCAAGTGCCAATATTGCTGGAGTATTCTCATGTGCTCTTGTAGTTCTACAGTACAGCCTTGGCTCAGCCAGTCTTCTATCGACCATAACAGCTTTCATGCCTTGGATAAAGACAACCCTCCTTAGTACTTCACTATTATCAATGTAAGTCATTGATCACAAGCAGAGGTTGCTCTTGTATTAACTCAAGCTTTTGTGGTAGCCATAGGGGCGGCAGGTAATCTTTGACGGCTTCCAACATGGCCAATGCAGGTAGCAACACTTGGGAGGCAGCAAGAGAGTGTGGCATCAGAGAATAAGAGTTAAGTAGTATGCTTACACCTTTTTTCATGGGATCAGGGTAGTGCTTTGGTGATCCAGGGGACAAACCTCAGTGGAATCTATGTGCTCTCAGAGAGGAGAAGGTGCATAGAGGTGCAGTCCTCTGCTAGAGACCTGAGCAAACTTGTACAGTCATCCTTTACATGTTAGCATTGTAAGGGACTTCTCAACACCTGTTTCCTTGCTCTCGCTCTCACAGGCTGCAATGGGCTGCAGCTGAAACAATCAAGATAAACCATGGCAGTAGCAGGTATTTTAGCAGTAATACAATAGGGCTGAAAGCTTGATCTAGTGTTTTTCTGCTCTTCTCTTTGCCTATGCTTGAACAGGGGAAGTCTTTTCTGACTGTTTCAAAAGCCTTATCAAGCCCTGAATGATATCTATATGAAGTCACAGTATATAAAGACATAGAAACTATGTTAAGTTAGATGGAAAGTTCAGTGGAAAGCCCATCAGAGCAGTGCCCTGGTGTTTGCCCAAGCTTCCCTTTGCTGGTGAGTCTGAATATTCTTACTTAAACCTGGGTTGTCTTGAATGTTTTGGATCTTTTTTGGGGGCAGTGGTTGCCTTGCAAAGTAAAGGAGGCTGCATATACTGATGCATGGTCAAGTATCTCCAGTTTGAACAGTGGGAGCCAGTGGTTGTTTGGGCTTCTCGAGTCTGCCATGTGTGGTGGAAAAACATCTCATAATCATCTCAGTTCATTCACATTCAGGCTCTCCTGTACCCTAAGACTTATGGAGTAAGTTTTGTTAGGTTTAAGGTTATAATATGAATGAATGAATGAATGTGCTGTAAATCTCCTCAGCTGGTATTTATCACCAGCACTTTCTTCAAAATAATGAGGATATGTGAAATGTGTTGAAAATATTCATGTGTTTTGGCAGAAATGGTATTCTCTGCCAAAGGAAATGTGGTGTGTCACACAATAGGGTGAAGGGTCAGGGATACAGTAATGGGTTAGTGAACAGTTATTGCTAGAAGCTGGCCAGAAGACAAAATATATGTTAACAGTTGTCTTAATTAGATCATTATTTCAAGTTTCATTTAATAGATCGCTCATGGTTTCTGTTTCATTGTAGAAGCTCTTCTGCAATGATCCTGTTTCTCCCATGATTCTGGGAGGCTGGAAGGTCCTACAATAGTGGGAGCCTACGAGTGATGAGGCTTGGGATCCACCAGAGCAGATCTTGGATCATGGATAATTTACTTAATTTCAATTAAGTACAAAACCAGCAGTGAGTTAGCAATCAGTGTGAAATTAGGAGCCTCAGTTCTGTGTTGTATCTAAACTTACATCACATTGCTTCTTGTTTCTGGGTCAACTTCATGTTTGAATGCAGAAGAAGTTTGCTTTGATACTTGAAACAAGTTGGGTTTGACCCATGGAATGTGTGTGTGAAACTTAGTTTCCTCGCAACAGCCCTTTGTCCTCTGTAATACTCCAGTGAGCCAAAAGTCTGGCAAACTAGATCCTAGATTTACATGTGTGCTGATCAGTCAGCCAGTTGCTAACAGCACTCCTAGCAGCTGAGTTTTGCCTGTTTTTCTTTCAGTTGCAACACTAATTTTGGTCTCCTTCCTCATCCTGCTGCCAATTCTTACTACAGCTATGAGAATATAGTCATCTTTGAGACTTAAGCACCTGGCGATCGGCCAGAAGTCACAAGAAGTGACTGGTGCAGAAGGAATCACAGACAGATGATCAGAGAGTATAATCAAAACCATGTTATTTTCTTAGGAAACCTGTAAAATTGAGTAGTTTGAATATAAACCACAAAACATCATGAATTGGACTTTAGCTGTTTTCTGGCTCCGTGCGCTGTGCCAGAAACTTGAGTTGCCATTTGGAAGTCCTGCATCCATAGGGACATTTTTTAGATGGCCTATGGCCAACATCTCAGCTCTGGAGCATCTTTTGTAGAGATGGGTCCACACTGAGGGTCTGTGAGAGCTGAGTGACTCTGCAGTTGAGTCCTCTGGCTCTTGAATCACCACAGACCCTGTATCAGAGTGGGGATACTGTAAAAGCAATGTATTTCCTCTTCCTGTACACCCAGTGCTGCAATATATAGAGCCCTAAGTAAATAATCTAGGATGCATAGCTATAAATTACAGCCACATACACACTCTAACAGGTTTTTAAGAACAACAAAGCCTCACCACATTGTTCTCATGTATTCCTTAGGAACTCTGTAGGACTCCCTCTGTTCGTGACTGTTTCTGTTATTGTTGGAAGATTAAACCTTCTCTAAAGTAGATCATCATAAGGATGGAATCTGTCCAGTGACCACTTAAGTCAGAGAAAACCTCTTTGCTGCCTGAACCAATTTGTTGCAGCTGTGATTAAGAAGTGCCTTGTGAACATTTATTTGTTTGTTATCCAGTACTGTATTTAATATTGAGGTACTTTGCTAATCTCTTCAGTGTTATCCGATATTTTTCCAAACTGAAATTAGATAAACAGAGGAAGAAAAGGTCAGCAAAAGTCCCCTATTTTGTCAGCAAAGATAGGACAGCCTTATATGAATGTTATTGGATGTCCAACATAACTTGGTTACCTGGGTATTCCTGCTGCAAGGATTAACTTACATTGCTTGTGTTACTTGTATAACATGTGCTCTTTGTTAGGCATTACTTTCTGGTTTTACTGTGAAAAGGATGGACTTGTGCTTCAACCATATAACCAGAGGTTGGGATGTCCAGGCTTCTTCCTCTGATGGCATCATGGATGTCAGCAAACTTGCTCTTGTTCTTTGTGGACATCTGTCTGCCCCCACCCTTTTTTCTTCCTTATCCTCTGTACAGCATTGCTCAGAAGGGAAAAACAGGAGAAAGTTAATCTGATGGTTAGCAGATACAATGAGGCAACTGTCAGCAGACAGACTGCAGTCATTGCTGTGTGGAGGCCCAGAGATGCTTCCTCCTTCCCTGGTTGTACACCTGAGGGATGATAAAATCCTGGTGCTGCCTCTGCCTCCACTGCACAGCTTGGGATAGAGACCATCCCTGTAGTATGCTTCCCACTGATGCGTGTGGGACTAGAGGGCAAGCCAGACAGGAAAGTGTATGTGTGTGTATATATATATATATACATATATATAGTATATTCTTTAGGAGAAAAGAAGCGTTCTGACCTGTTTCAGACAAACCTCTTGTCAGGGGCGGAGGGGAGCTTTGCTATACCTGGGTTTGTAGTCATGGTCCTGAGAAGTACAGGGAAGAACAGGTGGGAGAAGCTGACCAGTGCTTATAGAAGATGATTAAATGTCAAGGGGGTTTCATTTTGCTGAAAATCTCATAAGATACAGGGGTTTGAGTGTGTGAGTAAAGGGCACTAGTGGGACAGAAGCTTGAAACAGCACAGGCTGGAAAGACACTGGAGTTGTTCCAGCATCTACCCGTGATGTACAGCTCTGCTTGTGTCCTTGGGATGGCTTGTAGGTGTCTCAGTTCATGAATCCTGTGTCCCAACAGGGTTACCAGTGTTGTGTGCACTGCCATGTGAGTTCCCACATAGGCTTCAGGAAGAGGCACAGACCCCTGGAGAGGAGGGGGTTCTGGTGGCCATTTCCCTCCACAAAACCTTCATGGGGAGGCCAAAGGAATTGTGTCCCCTGGTATGCAAAAGCAGGTGACCACAGAACTTGGGAGGAGTGGGAGGCAGGCAGGCAGGGCAGCAGGTAAAGGCATCAGGCTCCACAAGTCAGGTAGGTTAGATAGAGACACAGATGTCTGAAGCAGTCTCCAGGCAGGAGGATGTACAGTAACTTGTGAGACAGTCTTATCTCGAGGCAGGCAGATCATGCCTGCAGGCTGGGTCTCTGTTTTATGCTATGCCAAGTTCCAACTGTGAAGTTCAAGCTTTAGCTTTAGCCTGTTGATCCCCAGCCACATGGGAGCTGCTGAGCAAAGGGCCATGGGAGAGCACTGAAGGCTCTCTTGCCCAAAAGACCTAGTGTATACTGAATACAGAGGGTTCTTCTCCAGCTCATCAGCTGTCCATTTATCATACAGAAGCAGTAAGTGATACCAGACTTTTTAAAAATGCAGCCCTTGGTTATAAACGGCTGTTTCAGTTTTATATTATTTCAGTTCTATTTCATCATCACAGATTCTTCAGGCAAAGCCTGCACTAGCAGAAGTAAGCTACAAACCTAAAATCTCATGTGCCTTTGAGGAATGCTTTAATACTGAAGTGCATCACAAGTCAGGCAGAGAAAAACACAACAGCACTGGTTAGATGAAAAGCTAAGCTATTGGAGATCAAAACTGTACCTCTTTAGTTTCCCTTTAAAGGGATGTGAAATGTAGCTCTATATGCACAGGCACATGAATCCTGTTTGATTCATGCAGGAGGGCGTGTTTATTTTGTATAGTTAGAATTAATGGAATTAACTTTGCAGGGCATATGCAATGGGCACATTTCTTGTGATTTGCTTAGATAAGGTTCCATGGAAGACTCACAGAAGCATGACTAGATGCTGACTAGAAAGCATTTAGTTTGCTAAGAGCGGACTGCTACAAGGAAACAGAAATTCAGGTGGAACAGGGTATAATTGCTGTAGGTACTTTAAAACCACCACTTTTCAGATGACTCCTATGTAGCTAGCAACATAACAGATCTGCCTGGAAGGGGCAAGACATAAAACTTGTTTCTTATGTCTCTCATGTGATATGGTAAGAACAAGCCCTACTGCCTGTGGGGGAAAGACAAAGCAGTCCACGTACCCAACCAGAACTGCTGATCAGCCTGCTGGCATTTAAATCCAGTTGTTCTTGCTCTTCTTCCCTCCATTTTACGATCTGGTTTTGGTCTTGTGCAGGAGGCTAAGTCCCACCAAGGAGCTCCTTGCACGATACAGCGTTGTAAGAATGTTCCTACTGTTATTGTGTGGACCAAACTGAAAACTTGCAACAGCATTACAGGTTAAATAAGAATACTGCCTAAGGTTGAGTTGCTGAGATCTGCTCTGTTTTTTTTTTATTTGGTTATTTGTAATGGAAAAACCAGGCAGCTGCATGTGAAAGTTTCAAGATCAAGAGGCATATTCACTCCTACTGTTAGGACCCTAATCTGCCTCTTTAAACTCAAGAAAGAGAGGTTCTCTCATTATGGCTAGCCCCCTAAATCATCGCCAGAAGAGGTGGCAGGCACATATAGCTGCCTGCCCCAAATAGCCAGCATTACACTGTTGTGCTCATGTGTTTTGGTTCAAAGACAAGGGATCAGATCTACTTGCGTTGACTGCTGTTGCAGCTCTGAGGACATGTAGTGTTAGTCCTGACAAGTAGGGATTTGTTTCTGGTGTTTTGGTTTTGACATGGCCAGATCTTAAGAGGAAGAAAAGGACCTTCCCTGGTGGGAAATTTCCTGTTCAAGACATCTCCAAGGAAGTACCACAATATTCTGGTTACTAGTTTCCCATTTCCTCCTTTCTGAGAGGGTACCCTTTTCAATAAGTCAGTCATTGCATTCCACAGCCAGTGCTTTCACCAAGTAGTAATTATTCAACTCTGAAGTTTCTGCCTAAATCCTCATTTCCAATTGCTTTGCCTGCCCACTGAATCTCCTTCTACTCATCATGCAGCTCTAGCAACTATGTGCTCAGAACCAAGCACAGCATTAGCACAGCTGTAGGAGATTCCTTCAGCTCAAACTACGTTATACTGATTTAAGCCACTGTGGCTTCATATCTCACTGTCGGTACTTTTCAACTCTACAGTTTTCTGTCTTTCTGAATACCAGTAGTCTAATTTTTATTTTCAGCTGTTGTATATGAGCTCAAATACAATTAGATATGTACTTATGTTGTCTAAACACTACCTATGGCTTTCTGCCTCCTCTATGGGCCAGGTAAATATCAAATTACAGTTTCTCTGTCTACATTAGGACATTAGATGGAGTATAAACAAAATGTGTTCATTTAGTTGTCAACGTTTCTGGCTAATCACTAATCCTAATCACTGCTAACATCTTTCACCTCGTAAATGCCTGCATCAAATGCCTTACCTTTTAGTAAGGCATTTGATACAGATACAGATGATTTACATCTCTGCTACCAGATGATGTCTTCAGAATCTTCTCAAATAATTTGTAACCATCAGCAGAACAAGTACCTTTTCTTGCTAAGATATATTACTTCCCCAGTCCACTAGCACATCCCTGGTGCTCTGACTTACCAGAACTACAGCAAGTCCATTAGCTGATTCCCTTGCTGACCTCTACAGTAGATTATCTCGACTCCTGCTGTGCTGCAGTAAACTCACATTTCACAAATATTTTCTTACTTGCCTTTTATCAGCTACTGCATTTCATCCTTATTGATTTTCAACTGCCCCTCATTCCAAGTATTTTTAAATAGATTTCCTCCATTTCAGAGTTATCAATCTCAATACAGTGCTCCTGTATTAATAGGCCTTTTTGTACTCCTTTCCCCCCAGACATGTTTGTGAAAGCTCTTCCTTCCTTATCGTGCTGGCTGTGGTTAATTCATTGTTGTCAATGCTCTTGGCTTTATTCTCTGAAGCTTATTTGCAGTTCATCTTTCTTCAATGTAAAGCTGCCTTGCCACTTTCTGCTGCATGTAGTGAAACTACAGAGCACATGGATACTATGATATTTAAGACAGTACTGTAAGGCTTTTTGAGGCTCATTTCCCTTCTTCCTCTCTTCTCTGCTACTAGCTTGTATTTTGAGATCCTCCAGTGGTGCTACTATCACCTGGGGGTAAAAGGGCAGAGAAAATTCCCTTTGCTAGATACTGGGCTGCTTCCTTTGCTGGGGTAGTGGAGGGTTTTTTCTCCTGCATGCAGCCAGTCTCAAGTGCTGCTGCCTGAGGATTAATCCAGGATCCCCTGGAAACCAAAATTTCAAATCGTTCTTCAAATTAATTGTTGGTACCACACCACAGGAATTTCAGTGACTCATAAATCCTGTTATTTCAAAGTAAGGGAAGTACTTGAAAATATCACATGGAGCTGGAATGTTCTAGCCCATTTCACAGGCCATGTTGTACTAATTGGGACACGTTGCACCTCTTTGCTTGGACATTCATCTCCTGTTTCCTGTTCTAAAATGAAGTACAGTAAGTGAGATCTGTGAGTTTGCTGCCACCTTATATGTGTTTTTATATGCCACACCAGAGTATTATAACTTTCTGGAAAGCAGCCATATGTCAAACAAAAAAGCAGTTGCAAAAAGGAAAAGTTAAGAAAAATGAAGGGATTGTAGCTAAAAGGAAGATATTGTTTAGCTGCCTTTGTACTTGCTAGCAACTTTGATATCAAATATACCAAAAGCAGAACAGGATGAACAGCAAAACAGCAACAAAAAAGGAAATATAGTACAAATGTTGGGAGAGTTTGCTTTGATCTACTGACAAATTGTTGCTTATTTTCTGCAACTTAGTAAGTGCACTAGAACAATACCATTTCTTCGTGTTCTATCCTATCCTTATCTTTGCTTCTGCAGCCAAATACACAGCTTGCCTTTTGCTAGCTAAGTTGCATCACACTGCTCTTTGCCATCTTTTGAGATGGTCAGAAGCCCATTTGGGATGAAGCACCAACTCTCAGTATCTCTGCAATACTGATTTTTTTTTCTTTTTTGAGGGTGAGAAAAAAGATGCATTTTAAAAAAAGTTTTTATTTATTGTTACCTAAATTGGGAATACCTCCCTCGCTGTGAGGGTGCTGAGGCACCGGCACAAGTTGCCCAGAGAAGTTGTAGCTGCCCCATCCCTGGCAGTGTCCAAGGCCAGGTTGGATGGGGCTTGGAGCAGCCTGCTCCAGTGGAAAGTGTCCCTGTCCGTGACAGGTGGTTGGAACTGGGTGAGCTTTAAGGTCCCTTCCAACACAAACCATTCTGTGATTCTATTTCTTAATGGCAGTGTGACAAAGGACTTCAAAATTATCTTCTCTGCTGTAGGTTAGAGTCATGTTTGAGAAGATCTGGCAGTGTTCTTTTGGGCATGTACAGATTATTCAGATTTTTTTTTATGGCCTTACAATTTTTAATTTCTCCCGCTGCAAAAAGCTCTTGCACACTTTTGAGCCTTGAAAGCCCTTGGCACAGCTTAACAGCAATGGCCTGCTCAGCTACTCTGAAGAAAGACCAAAGGCTTCGGTGCATCACTTCAAAAGCAAACTGCTTTAAGCTCTTGTGTAGCACAGCAGCTCAAAAATCTTGCAGTGGCCTTATGCATAAAGACACTCCTACTTAGCCTGGGCATTCACCAGAGCTAGTCTGTCCTTAACTGCAGCTTAGACGGTTCTTCTCTTTGTTTGTTAGTCATTTAAGAGAATGGTCATTAGGAATAAAAGGAGAAAACAGCACAGGTTACTTCAAAATTATTGCTACTTTACATGTAAGGCAAAACCATCCACAGTGCTCTAAACCATGCCAAGGGATCCTTAAGGTTTATCAACAATGCTTAATTCTGTACTTTTACCCTAAAATATACTCTTGCCATGTTAGAATGCTGCTTTAATGTAATAGTAACAAAAATTATAGGAACTTTAAAAATCATGGTAGCTTTCTGGTACAGCTGGGTTCGAGAATCACTAACCTTCATGAATTAAATAGGGGAAAGTGTATACAGCGTGTAATAGGATGAGTTCATGCAGTGATGGAATTCATCTGACAAGGCACAAACATTTGTTTGCTGTTAAATAAATGTTTACAAAAGGGAGTTTAACTTCTGTAAAGACAGGGGATTTCTGCAAATATGGATTTTGGTATGTTCCTCAGTTCCTGTGTCAAAATCCAAGCTGAGTGAGCCCTGACAGATGTACCTGTCTTAGTTTGTACAAGTCTTAGTACTGCTCCAGAGATCCCACTTAGAAACACATTTCATAATAATTAAATGGAACTCTGGGCTAGTGTATCAGTATTTTGTTTGTGAGCTGCAGGAAGCCTGCCCTGCCCATGGTCATTAACAACAACAATAAAAACCATATGCTTTATTTCATTTACAAAACAATCGCCAGAAAAATCCATATAAACAACCCAGTACTGTAACACAACATCTACACTGAGCATATGGACTGAGGCACCTGGATTTCTATGACACCTGCAGTGCCCACACATGGCCTATCATTCTAAAAGTTAAATTCATTCACGCTATCTTAGTGCTACAGACCTTTGGTAGTAAGCACAGATATAGCGAAGTCTTAAGTAGGACCACCGGGTCCATAGTAAGAACTGAGAAGTTATCTTCAAGTGTTAAAGGGACAATCTATTTATGTAGATCCTGGGATAAACATTTCCTTTCCTCTTGAGGTTTAGTACTTTTAAACTGCTAATGAGGTTTAGTAATTTTAAACGGCTACTGGGAGCGCTCTGATCAAGAACAAATGTTCTCTTCACCTGACTCTCTACCTCCTCTAGAAAATTTCTGACCTGTTTTATAGCATCTAGGCAGAATAACATTAATATAATTAATGCCAATATATGCACCCATCAATTTTGACAGAATTTTGTTGTCTGGTTCTCAATTCACTTACATGTAGTGCATGATTTTACAATTGCTTGCAAAGTTTGATCAAAGAGGTGACCACAGGTTCCTTATTCATGATAAAGGCTGTCCTCCCCAAACTGTATTACACTAATGTGTGCATTATGACCTGAAGCAGAACAGCTAACACTAGCTGAACTAGATCGGCTGGGACAAGTAACTGACTCCTGGGTGACAGGAAGATGTAGCTGGGTAGAGACCACATGGGAGCCCTCTCTCTAAACACAGCTGTCAAAAGGTGCACCAAGAGGCAAATAACAATGTGGTGCAACAACAAGAAGTCTGGCAGTGCAGCTGTTCCTTTCCAGCATTCTATTCACAGTATACTGTGAATATCTCACCAAAGCGCTTTTACTTTTGACAAAACCTTCTTAATATAGTTTTTGACCAGAATTTCACAATAGAGGATATAAAAGGGAACTTAGAACGTTCATTAGTTCATTTCTTGGGATGTAAAAAGTACATTCCAAAATAACCAAGAAACTATAAAATACAGTGTTCAAATGTTTGTACCTCTGAGTTTATCACTGCAGAAGACTTGGAGAAGAAACAAAACCTCAAATTTGTTTACATTTGGATTTACTGTTTCATTACTCAATCACAAAGTGGTGTAGTGAGGTACCAGAGAAGTAACAAAACAATGTAATTTCAGAATAAACTTAAGAAGCCCTAAATATTTAAGAGTTCTAACGGTGGTGGCTTAAGAGGAATCTTTCCAATTGTAAACTTTTTTGCTTCGAATTGTTTCAAGTCTTCAGCTGACAGTTCGCTCTTTGGTGTAAATAACTTTTCTGATGAAGTATTGCTTGTGACTGCAGAAGGTGCTGAAATTAAGTTCTGTCCAGAGGCACTGGCAGTCCGTCCAAATAGAGTATTGCTTGAATGTGAGGGAGAAGTTGCTACTGGTGCACTAGAATCTCTAAAGACTTTAGGTGGAGTGATGTTTGAAGAGCTCACAGCAGAAGTACTGCCAAACCCTGAAAACCCAGAAGTTCCAAAGCCACTAGTTGTTTCAGAAGTTTTAAATGAGAAGGAGGCTGCAGACGGAGCTGCTGAGCTGCCAAAACCAGCAGACTGGGATACACTAATTGACGAGGTCCCACCAAATGCAGGAGGATTACAGCCAGCAGAAGACCTCCCAAAAGCAGGGGTGTTTCCAGAGGATGCATTGACGAGACTGGAACTTGTTTTCAAGGAGAAACTACTAACGCTGCTGCTGCTGCTGATCACAGGAAAGCCTGCAATTATAAAGTTGACACAAAAAAAATGTTAGAATGAGCACATCTGTGGAACTAACTACTGCTGTATTTCAATAATGCAGAAGAAAAACTCAAATGTGTAACTGTTGGTTCTTAATGCAAGGACTTACTTGACAACCCAAAGCTCAATGACTGCTGTCCTCCAAATCCAAAGGCAGACGATGATTGAGTGACTGTGTTCTTTAGTTCAGATAGCTTAAAAAAATTACAAATATATAAACGAAAATAAGATTCCAAAACAGGGAAATGTCTTTCAATGAATACTTGAAGCAAAAATATAGTTGCCCAGCCCAACTTAATGCAACTTAGGTTAAGTTAGACACTGAAGATTTCCATCACAACTGCATGCTCATGCAGCGATCAACAAAATGCTCTGTGCCTATACAGTATCCTCTCTAAACCACTCCAGAAACACAAACATATTACAGTTTATAGACCTTTTTTTTTTCTGTCAGTGACTCAAAAAACTCTTTGAGCTCTTGTTCCCATGTTTTACCTATTTCAGTGAGTGCTTTATGACCCTATGTCATTGTTTTGACTTCCCTGTTCTCTCACCTTGCTTCTTTCACCTTCAGCACTGAAAATACCAAGGCAGTGTGATCATACTACTGAAACTTCAGGCACATCCTGCATATTCCACTTAACTTATTCTGTCTCCCTGGCTATTTAATACTGCCTTTAACACCAGCATTTTCTTCTGACACATCTAGATTCATGAGCTTGTATCACCTTCTCAGGACCAATGACACTCTGTATCTCCAAATTTTACCCAGTTTCTCTCCCACCTATCTTATCGATTTCTCATTCTGGTGTTACCAAAATGCTCTATTTCTCCTAAGATGGCCTGTGTCGTGGTTTAAACCCAGCCACGCAGCTCGTTCACTCACTCAACCCCCCTTTCTTGCCCTCCCCTGCTTCCAGAGGGATGGGGAGGAGAATCAAAAGAATGCAACTCCTACAGGTTGAGATAAGAACAGTTCAGTAACTAAGGTATAACACAAATCACTGCTGCTACCACCAAAAATATTAATGATAAAGGAAATAACAAGGGAAAATAATACAGCATCTCACCAACCACTGACAGATAACTCACGACATTCCACCAACCCAACCGAGTGCTGACTAACCAACTCCTCCAACCACCCCGAGAGAACTAGCCCTTCTGGATCACTCCCAGTTACATCCTGGGCATGACGTGCTATGGTATGGAATACCTCTTTGGCTAGCTTGGGTCAGGTGTCCTGTCCCTGCTTCCTCCCAGCCTCCCCTCCTCCCTGGCAGAGCATGAGACTCCCAAAGTCCTTGGTCAGAACACAACATTTGAGCAGTAACTAAAAACATTCCTGTTATCAGTTTTGTTCCCAAGTTGAATCAAAACACAGCTGCACCAGCTACTAAGAAGGAGAAAAATTGACTGCTATTACTGAACCCAGGACAGCCTGACAGTTCTGGTCTGCTGATTATACCTTAGAACAGTCAAAATCGGCACATGGAAAAAATGGGGGGGGTGGGGGGTGGTGGATATTAGCCTCTTACTGTACATCTACATGATCAGATCCCAACCTTAAGCTATGTTTGCTTTCATATGGCTTGCAATGATAGTATTTCAAACCTGGGGATGCAGCTGCTGCCTTGCTGACACAGAACCCTCCTGACTCACCATTTTCCCTAGTTAACTAAAGGGTTTTACAATACCTGCCTGAAATTCACCAATTTCATAACTCCAGAGAAAGGTGGAGTTAAGACCCAAAACTGCATTCACAGACTTTCATGTTCACCTGGCTCAGGCAGTGCTAGAACGTTCCTATCACCTACAGAATCACACAGATGGACAGGTAGGGCAGTTTTCAAACTGCAATTATTATTTTCTTATGTAATTCCTCCTTACACTCTTTCCACCTTCTCTAATGTTCCCAGGAGCATTCTAAGATTACTGTCAAGGTCTTCATGCCACCAGTCACCAGACACTTTCACACCAAGTGCTTTTTCAAGGCTACAGTACCAGAATATAACACATCATAGTTGACATTTTCAGAACAGTTTATAGATCTACCATAAAATTGCCAGTGAATTACACTATCATGTCTCAGCTATTAGGTGAAAACAACGATGCCCTAAAAGAATCACGTATGTGTCTGTAAAAGAGTACCCTGCAATCTTCAAAGCAATACCTATTACCTATTTCTATAGAGGTAGTAGAAGCATAGTTAAATACTTCGATTCTATGGAATATTTGCAAGTTTTCTTTATTAAAAACAAAGTGGCATATTTCAACTACCATGTCTTAGATATCTTTTTAGCAGAAATTAAAATGCAAATGCTAATTTGCAGGACAGTTTAGTAGGATGTGTCTAAAAAAATCATTAATCTAAACCAACCACATTTGCCCAAGATTAACAAAAAGATGGTATCAGGAACAGATATATTTTACCTTTCATTATGACTTACCAAGGCTGCTTTTGTTGATGCATTTAAAACTTTCAACTGAAGCAGCCGAGTTTTCCATTGGTTTGCTAACTGTTGGACAGAATTTATCTAAAAAGGGGGAAAAGAAAAGCATGTTTTTATTAGTGGTGAAGACTTAATAAAGAAGAAAATAAAGAGTGATCCGACAACTGAAAATTTTCCTAAGGCAAGAAGACAAGATTTTTGCTTTCCTGAAACTTCAAGGTGAGGAGTTCCAATATTTGTTATTAATACAGAAGTCCTTTAAATTCTCTTACTATTGCCCTTAAATCAACTTTCTTTACATAGTAGTATGATTACAAAAAGATCTGGGGCTTTCTAAATCTAAGTTCTATTATTAGCTCTATTAGATGCTTGAGGAAAAAAACCAAACAAGAAGAAACCACACATTAAATATGTAAGTTTTAAGTATATGTGAAGAAACTTGTCAGTCCTTCCTTTATTTCTGGCCTGTACGCTTACATACTCGTTCATTAAGCTGAAGTCGTAAGATCTGCTTTAGCTTCTCCCACATTTTCAGAAAACTCCCAACTCACTTTCATAATATTGTAATTTAAACACTTTAATAGAACCAACCTTAACTTTTGCAAAATTGAATATTTTAAGTTCTTAATTTAAATCAGCCCATTTCATGTAATCTAACTGACTAATGCACAGAACATATGCTAGCAATAAACAGTGCCTGTGTTTTGGCAACTATGATGAAAATATTAAACAAGAAACTGGAATGTCTTAAAAATAACTTTCCAAGAATTTCAAACCTGAATTTAGCATATTTAAATTTATCAACACACCTTATTCAAAGCTTGGCCTAAATGAATTTTCCCTAAAAAATAAACAATAAAACATAAGAGTGTCCTAAGCGCCTGTAAGAGTGGAACAAGTTATCTGTTTGTAAATAAATTCCTTAATTTTTCAAAAGAATCTTACACCATAAACATCAATAATTCTTTTGTGTCTAGTCACATGCTGGAAGATCATGTTGCTTGGTATCAGCTCTTGCACAACAGACTGGAAAATTTAGATTCTGACCCAGATTAAGAATAGAAACATGCTTTGTAAAAGACATGTTGTACTTAAAAGATTTTGTAAGAGAACTGTATCATACAGTTGTCAACTACACATTGAGACTTGCACTTAATGCTTCGATGAGATCACAAATTTCTGCTTTCTAACAGCCAGGCAGAGTGTACTGTTTAATCATTGCAGTTCATTTTAATTGAAGGTTTGTTGTTGGGTTTTGGGTTTTTTTTAAGCTTTATCTTCTGTCTCTGAAAATGCAATTTTGATAAATCTAAACACATGAAGCAAGAGTGGTGACAACAGCAATTCCTTCTGTAATACAAAACCATGGAGAAGAGGAAAGAGTGCAATGTAGCTTGAGTTAGTTCGTGCTTTCATCTATCCAGTAGCCTAATTCCTTTCCCGGCACAGCATTAAACTCTGCTACCTTCCTTGATATTGATGGGACCATGGGGGAGGAACAATACATATAAATTCAAATACATTTATATAAAAAGATACGTATTACTTTTTTTCTAGAAACATTTATACTCCTTTAAAGAAGTATCTGCTATTTTCAGCATTAATCTCCTGCAACAAAGGTATGTAGAATAAACTTCAAATAAACTTCCCTGTGTTCTACCTACAGCACTATCTAACCAGCTATAACAATCAGACTGATTAACAGCATATGCAGTATTAAACTTTTGAGACAGTATTCAAGTGACTTCTACAAGTAACACACAAGAGCAGGGACAAGACTAAGTAAAGGAAAAGACCACACATTTATCTGAAACCAGCTAAAAGTTTATTTCCACCACTTCCTGTAGGAACTGATGCATCAAGACACAAGGCCACCAGTTTTAGAAGCTCACATCTGACAGTTTAAGCCTGTGCTCTCAGACAGAAATAGGAAGTTATGGTAGAGCATACAGATGAGCAGCTATTTTCGCATTCTATTTAGTGCTCAGTAATTTAAAAACATTTTGGCATTCTCATAATCTGCTAGAGTTTGGTAGCTAAATGAGTCAAGAGTTGCCACCCAAAGAACAGTAACAAGTCCTACCCCAAAATGTGTCCACACAAGTCAGCATTTTAAAATTACTTACATAGTTCTGAATGTTATTGTTTGCTCTGCAGTTATAATACTCCAGATGCAACTCTTCTGGTGAGAAATCCTGAAAGCCTGTAACAAGAGGATAATCAAAAACCTCTCCAAGAAAATACTGAGGGCAGTTCCTCAATAGGTATGAAGAACATGAGATCTGTAATAAGTCAGTCACAGCTGGGGACACAACAAGGATGCATTACAGAAGCTCAAATATGTGAATGTCCAAAATAAGTTCGCCATAGAATCATAGAATAGTTAGGGTTGGAAAGGACCTTAAGATCATCTAGTTCCAACCCCCCTGCCATAAGCAGGGACACCTCACACTAAACCATGCTATGCAAGGCTTCATCCAACCTGGCCTTGAACACTGCCGGGGATGGAGCACTCACAACTTCCTTGGGCAACCCATTCCAGTGCCTCACCACCCTAACAGGAAAGAATTTCTTCCTTATATCCAATCTAAAGCTCCCCTAATCCAACACTCCTTTCTGTTGTACCACAAAGCAAATCATCACCTTGCAAATGGTTCTGCAGAGGTAAAACCACATGGACAAGTACAAGAAAATCCTAAACAGCAGCAATACATAGCAACGCTAAAAATACTACCTACCTGAGACATTCAGCTTTTCTTTCACTGGTGAATACGACGAAAACATCCATTGTCCTGAAGATTCCCAAGTTTCCATGTCTTTCACTACACTTTCACTAGAAAACAAAACAAAATAAAAACACAGATGAAGATGAAAATATATGGCAAAAACAATACCACCAGAAGCAACTGCCTGGCTTAAATCCAAAGCCAGATTCAAATACCTGCTACCATGTAAATTAATGAAGAAAGACACTAGTTGGAATGAACAAGAGAGGTGCTCAGTTGTCTGTAGGAAAAAAAATGCAATTATGTGGCAAGACACATAAATGTCCCTACAAAGCATTTTCTTTATCATCTGACTGCAAGCAAATCAAACAGCATCTTAAAAAAGAAAAAAATAAATCCCAAAATAGATAATATATTTTTAGTTCTCGTACGGCAGAGGCTGTCACGGAATTTCCCTGAAGCTGTAGATCGCAACAGAATTTCAAACCTCCTCAATACTGGTTGATTTTACAATATAGATGAGCGTGCACATTATTAAACAGCAAAATTCATGGGGAAAAAAAAAAGGAAAAAAGAGAAAGTGATGTGTTCTATACAAGTTTTTGGAAAAGGATCAAAAGTGTAATAATTTGACATTGCAAAACAAAAGCTACATCAGCAAACGTGAATCCAGATGTAAACAAACAATGAATGGTTAAAAAACTGAAAAGGACAAGCAGATCGCTACATAGTAAAAAAGATTTTAAGTATTTCCAATGTTTGTAACAGAACATACATTCATGTTTGAGAGAGTGAATAAATAACCTGTTAAGCATTTTCTTAATGCATCTTAAAATACAATGGAAAGTGGTTCCAAAACCCTGCTTCTTCAGGAAATCAGCAACACTGACCTGTTGCTTCTCATCACCTGCCCTGTAATCATCTTGAACCTCCCAGTCACTCTCAACTGACTCCAAAATAGATGCATGTGAAACCAGGTTTCAGTAGTTTTACTACTGGCAAAACAATCTGTTATATTAATTGTCAGGAAAACTAAGTCAAATTGTTTACTTTCTCAGAGCGCTGTGTTTTGTTTTTTTAATGGTTGAGATGATGTCCAAGGGACTCTGACCCTTTCTTTTTCAAGTACTGGCATCTTTGTTTCCTTCCTTATCTTCCTGCCCACAACTTAAAACACCATGCCACCTTACTAATACACAGTTGTCTGGCTGCCCAATTCAGGTTCAAAACAAGGACCGCTTTCTTCCCATACCTGCATAACTCAACAGAACCAAATGGAGCAGTGATCTCTATGGTTCTTTTTACACATCCCACTTTCTTCCTCACAATCATGTCCTCGCCATTATTTCTAATAAGTCAGGAAGCTTTCAAACTGCTCATTATAAATGTTTTCAGTAAGACAGGACTATAACTTACAGAAGTCTCTCCTCTTCATCTTTGTAGCCATCAGCAATGTTTTGACTGTTCACTAATACAGAAAATCTGTTCTGTGAAAAGTCTGCATTTCCGCTGCTGCCACCTGATGATCCAAAGCCAGAGGAAGCAGAAAGTCCTCTTCCGTAATCTCTGTTGCCACCCCACACATTAGACTTAAAGGTAGATGGCTGGATAACATTAGTGTTTCTCTGGTTAGCGCTACCCCATCCTCCTCCTCCTCCTCCTCTGCTTGTGCTTGTACCTTCCAATTTAAAAAAAGAGAGAAAAAAAAACAGAAATTTAAAATCATTAACGTGTTAAGCAATATAACATCAACAAAAACTGTGAGTATAATTATTTTTATGGTGGCAATCAGATGCCTGAAAGGAAAATGTAAGTTGTTTCCTAATAAGTTAACCTGATTATTAAGTAAGCGTAACCTAGTGCATTACCCTGGTTAGTTCTGGTATCACAGGTAAAGAATTCCTCACATCACCATACCAACAACACAGGGCACTGCAGAAAAAAGACTATTTCAGGTT
Organism: Agapornis roseicollis; assembly: GCA_002631895.1. Classification (NCBI taxonomy): domain Eukaryota; kingdom Metazoa; phylum Chordata; class Aves; order Psittaciformes; family Psittacidae; genus Agapornis; species Agapornis roseicollis. The sequence goes on from NDXB01008199.1 coordinate 99,402, forward strand.
TGCTTATGTTGTTTCATAAAGTAACTAACCCAGAAGGAAAAGAATAAATTTAACTCACAGTACCTTTACAGCAGGGGCTCCTGCCTACATTGCTATAGCTGAGGCTCTGTGCACAGCTAAGACCTCCCAGGTTTTGAGACCCTGGACCCATTTGTGCGTGTGACAGGCAAATTCCCGATCCTCCTTCAGCAGGTGATGAGCAACGGCAGCCCTGTCACTGTCCTGACACGACTGTATCCGTTTGCTCCCCATCACGTCTCTCGCGTACCAAAAGCTTTTTTACCGTTCAAAGGGTACATAGAACCCGCAGGTGCTGGGAAGTCGCTCGCTGTTCTTACCAGCGAGGTTTCCGCAGTTACTATCCTAGCTCCTCCGTCCCCGTGGCACAACTTGCAATACCTCCGCCAGAACCCAACCCCACCGCCGATAGCACAGGCCAAGAGCCGCAAGAACGGGGCGGCTTCCAGGCGCCGCCAGCCGCACGGAGCCCCGCAGCAGGCCGCGGGGGCCAAGCAGCGAGCCCTCAAGTACCCCAGTGCCTGCACCGGGCCATGCCGGAGGGTTCGGGAGTACCTTGGTAGGAGGTGGCGGAGGGCCCGTACCGTAAGCCGCCGCGGGGATGCTCGTTCCAGCACCTGTCCCCGAAGCGGCAGCGGCCCTGCAGGAAGAACTGACAGATGGCCATGGCGGCCCCGCCGCCACACAGCGCCGCGCGCTCGTCACAACATGGCGCCGAAGGGGGAGGAGGCAGCGTCCCGGCGACAGCGCATGACCGCGGCCCGGGCAACTGCCGTCACGGCAGGCACGACCGCCTCGGCGCGGCCTGAGGGAACGGGGCGGGGTCAGGCCGTGTGGGGCAGGAGGGCAGGCTGTGTGCGGGCTCGGTGTGCATGGCGGTACAGGCACCGGATCTAAGCTGTGGCGTGGGTAATGTCGAGGGCAAAATCCTCACCGAACAAGCGGTGTACGTGAAAGCGAGCGCCGAGGCTTTGCAGAAAGGTTGAGCAGCTCATGAGCGAACAACCCTGCCACCGGGACAGCCCCTTGTTCCATCAACAAGCTGCGGTTCACCCATCTGCTCCTCCGTTGGAGGTGGAAAGGTTTGCAGTAGCTTGAAAACAAAGGCAGAGGGGGTACCACAATTTTAAAAGCACCTACAAAGTAACATAGAGCCTGTACACTCTGAGAAGTGCAGAGCTGAGTGCAGCTGCTTGCTAGAGGAGTGACACCTTCGTTTTGCGGCTCAGAAAAATATTTTTCTGAGGGGAAATTCTGGGGGGAATAACATTCACTTTCTCCTGAATAAAGAACTGAGTTGCAGGAACTGCTATCAAGCCATGAGTGCATCTGCTACGTCCTGTACATGGAGAGGTGTTCGGACGAGGAAGAAAAACGAGGACGAGGAAGAAAAGCAAGAGGACGTCTACAAAGCAGCAACTTATAAAATCCAGTTTTCAACTACTGCTGGGCACATGGAGGATCTTCAGAAATAAACCAGGCTAAAAATCCACAGCACCAGCAATGCACAAGGTACAGGCAGGTAAGCACCAACTTTTTAAGTTCACTCCGTAGTCTCATAGAAAATGAGAAAAATTAGCAAATTAGAAGACAGGTGACAAAATCAGGGTGAAGATACTAATACGCTAGCATGGGAGCAGGACATACATACATACACTGTGTAGTCTTCCAGCAGCTGGAAGATGTACACAGTATTGACACCCACAGCTGGAGAAGCTGAACCTCTGCACTGGATGAAAATTACTATTCTGTTGGCTGCAAACATCTACAGAACTATATGCTTACAAACCAGACATTAATAACCATGTGCAACTTTATAAGACTTCTATAAAATAACTTTAATGACTTGGTTCATGCCATTTTAAAGTCATTTTCAAGAAGAAAAATCAATACATTTGTTGTATTGACTTTGCTTTTCCATTCCTATTCCCATCTTTAGTCATAGCTTGGCATCCACAGTATGTACAGTCTGATCCCTGGGAAGATATACTGAAAATTAATCCCAAGTTTCCAACTTGCTAATTATAGTGCACAATTATTGTGGACTTCCCCACCGTCCCTTTACCTCAGGATAATAAAAAAAAAAATAATGAAAGGCTTTCTGTGAAAGCCCCCAAAATGCCAGAGGTCATTAGCAAAGTGTCTGTCTAATCTATATATGGCCTGTCTAACTTTAAAAATCAATAAGCAGCCATACAAATGATGGAAGTCAGCCACTGGAGGAGGGCCAGCTGTCATGATCTAGAGGGCTGCATAACCTATCCCCATGCACCATGGGAATCATTTATTATACTGCTATCCTTGGTATTTCCTGAGGGAAAAAAAAAATAAATCTTCATTGCATCCTAGTAAGATTTGTGCAGGTAGGTATAAATGAGAGAACTCTTTGCTCATTTCTCATGACCCAAGCTGCATTTACTCACCTTTATTGAATGAAGAAGTCACTGCAGCTGAGCTCAGTAAAGTGTCATTTAACCAAAAATCTTATTTTCATCAGATGCTTTGAGTTTTTCTGAATGATTGGACTGGGTCTATTTTTGACAAGGCCACACACAGTCCTTTTAAAGGAATATGCCATATGATCTCAGCTAGATAAGCAGATTCTGAAAACACATCCCCATCTCTTTAAACAGACAAGAAAATGGGCATGACAAAATCCATGTAATAGAATATGCTGTATATACAAATTGAAAGACTGCAGCTCAGTTTTTCCTATTACTCAGTTTAACAAGATTCAGTAAAACATGGAAGCAAAGAACCAATAGCTGTCTTTCCCCAAGTCCTTGAAGAACGTCTCAGCGTCACCTATGGGTCTTCAAGTCTCTAAAGTTTCTTCATTTGCCCCACAGGTGTCTACAACACAGATTAAACAACTTGTCACTGGGAAAGCACGGACTCTGGAGTTAGCTATCCACTTGTCTGTTTCAGTATTATATTCAAGAATGTGCCCTAATCGACCAACACCCTGAAAACCGGCCAGGACATAGACTATAGGTCCCACAGCAGCACACTTCACTGTTACACCTTTCCATGGCATTGGAGACACCATCTTCCATTCATTCATCTTGATATCGTAATATTCTACATTATCAAGGCCACCTACAAAGCAATGAAATAGATAATTGCTTATTACATCGTACCATGGACTGAACTAGAGCATACAAATGATTTGACTTAGTTTTTCGTTTATTTTTAGTTTCAAGGTTTAGGTTAAAAGCCACAGGTTTCTAAACTAGAGTTTTACTGTTTTATAAATACAGAAATAAGAGAAAAATAAAAAGGAGACTAAAAGTGAGAGGTAACAAATTTCATGTTATATGCTTTCTGGAGATTCTACCATGTTACTTCATGAACAGAAGAATTAACAATACAAAATTCCTTTTGGATTTGTGGCTTGCGACTAAAACTCAGGAATCCACCCGAAATAGTGAGAGCATTTTATTCTAGAGGGGTCACCACTACCCTTTACCTAAATTTGGTCATTCACTGATATAGGATGTCTCTCTTCATTAAGATATTAAAATCACTCAGGTTTAAAAGCCCAAGTCCTTCTGAAAAGGGCCAAGAGAATCAGAAGTTATTAGGGAAGAGCAGATTTTGTGACCAAGATTTGCTTTTTTAGGAAACAGGGGAGTAATACCTACAAACATCCTATTATCCCTATTTAACATTTGTAATAAGGGTCACAGTTTTCATTTTCAGTCCTGAATTCTTAGATCTGAGAGATTAGGAAATCTTTGTATCATGTTAAGAAGTACAAATACTTTGCCCCAGATACGACTCTTTGCCATATATTACAGTAAGAAATCAGTCAGGCTACAGAATGTGAACTGCAAAATACTTTAACTTATTTGTTCCACAGTACACACTGGTGGTTAATACAATGTTTGCAAAAAAAAAAAAAAATCTCCTGATTCTTTGCATCAGAAACCAATCGCTCTGGAGTAGTTTTAAATAGCTGCATTCTAAAATAGCATTTATCTGAAACCAAATATTCCATTCACCATAAATGGTAATTAATAATCCTCATAGCTGAGAACTTTCCATTTCAAAAAAAAGCACTTCAGAAACCGTATGTAATTAAAATTCAGTTCTCCTGGGATATAAAATATTATTCTAGTGTTAAAGGCAAGGAGACAGGCAGATCATAAATGCGTTGCTGATGACAGTAAATCATATTTCAAAGCTAAGGCAGTCAAAGAAAATTTCACTTTTTCATTGCTTTAGAATGGCTGACTAGTTTCAAGTCTTTAGACTGAAGTGCTTAAAATAATAGCTACACCTGTCTCAAAAAGAATGCTGAAATCTCTCAAAACACATGATGAATAAAAAAATTGAAAATCAATCTTTTCTCAGATGACTGGTTTAGCCATATTAACTACTGCAGAACTGGGCTACAGTCTGGGTGCATATCTGGGTTTGGGAGTACTGTCATTAGTAAAAAGAGTGAAAAATAAGGAAGTAAAGCAGGAAGCTGCAAGAAAGAAGGCAACAATGGTGTCACAACAAGAGGGCGTGTTTTATGGTACTGCTCAAAATTTTTCAGCTGAACAGAGCAGAATGAATGCTTTGCAGAAGATAAAAAGCCCCCATTAAACCTAGCGTGACCAGCTAGAGAACTGATAGAATTCAAGTACCTAAGCCATTTTGTCCACCCACAGCAAATATTTTGTCCTTCACGAACACTAGACCATGATTCTTTCTGGCTTCAATCATTGGACATAGCTCAGTCCACCTAGGGAAAAAGAAAACCAAACAGGCCAACTCACTATACAGTTCCTAGTAAATAAGTATAAAACAGATAAATAAAACATAGCATTAGGAAAATAAATACAGAAAAAAGCTGCTTAAGAAAAGCTCCCTTTTAAGTGAAACTATAGATAACTTTTTTATTACAGCTTAACTCAGGAAAAGTCCTTACCACATATAATTTTTCATCCATACTTTAGTTATTTACAGAGCAAATAAAGCCACAAGTGACCAAAAATAATCAGAATTAATACTTACGTTTCAGTGGCTGGATCATAGACTTCACAGGAATTTAGGACTCTTCCAGAAACATTGTTTCCCAGGCTTCCTCCGCACACATAAATGAGACCGTTCGCCTCCACCATCCCATGGCTGCATCGCTGAGTCAGCATGCTGGGCTTTGTGTGCCAGCTTTCTGTTCTCGTGTCATAGCATTCAAATAAATACAGTGCAGAATTTCCTTAAAAAAAACAGAAACCCACCAAAGTGGCATTAATTTTTATGGCTGTCTTTCAAGAGAAGAGTCTAACAGTAATTTATTTGTTGAAAAGGGAAAGCTGCTTTCCCACCTCCAAAAGCAAAGGTAACCAACTCGAAACTTGGGGCTATTGTGAAATTGCCTACTTGTAAGTCTTTGGACTCTTTTGTTTCAAAATATGCAAGTAAGTTTATAAAACTGCTCTTTGTGTTTAAAACCAGAAAAAAATTATGAGGGTTTTGTTTGGGCTTTTTTTTGTTGTGGTTTTTTTTGGGGGGGGGGGGGGGAAGGGGAATAAACACTGAACAAAAATGTATATAAATTACTAATCATTTGTCATAATCTCCTGCTACTCTCACTAGTTAGAAGTATGTTGACTTTTCAGATGTGAAGATGAAACCAGCCTTGTAAATGTTGTATGGCTTCACATAAGTCTTTTTTCCTCTAAGCAACGTGACTTGCCCAATTCCCTGAATACTTGTTGCCTTTGGAACTTNTCCTGCTACTCTCACTAGTTAGAAGTATGTTGACTTTTCAGATGTGAAGATGAAACCAGCCTTGTAAATGTTGTATGGCTTCACATAAGTCTTTTTTCCTCTAAGCAACGTGACTTGCCCAATTCCCTGAATACTTGTTGCCTTTGGAACTTGATTATGTTGTAACCCACTCCTGAATTATTAGCAACCACAAGACAGCTACCTCTCACCATGTTACATTGTTCCTGGGGACTAGCAGATAGTATTTTCTGAAGTGCAAGGTCTGTGTACTACTTTCTCAAAGGCAGATAAAGCTATTACTGAAATAAAAAAAGCAGTTTTTCTAGAGAAGTTAGATGGGAACTGGAAGACTCATGCTCATGTACCGTAGCCAAAGCAGAGAAGGATGGTTACAACTTTCTCAGAAAACAACCAGGATCCTTCTCCCCTTTTGTTTCAGTAGATATATTCATCTAGAACAGTTAAAGGTACTTTCTCTTGTGATTCTTTTTCCTTGGCTTTCTACTTCTAAAAAATTTAAGTGTGTAACACTAGCAGCACTCACAGCTGGGGATTTGAACCCTCAAAACAATACTACATTTCTAGATCCAAAACCAGGAGCAGACTTCTATAAACTGCGTTTGTTTACTCCCACCATGTAATTCTCAGTATCATGAAGAACTGTATCAAGTGGGACATATTTTTTCCTTGATGTAAATACACATCCTTATTGCTCTGAAGGTGTAGAATCTCCCATCCATGGGAAGTAACAGTGGAACTGTCTTTAATGCCTTTTTTTAAAAAAAGGTAAAAGATTCCATTTTCAGTATGCTGTCAGTATAATGTTAAATATTTTTTCCTGCACCTAAATACAGTGGAAGAATTTAGTATGTTTAACTTCCCAACTCTGCTTGCTATTGCAAATAAAACACTACCCCCAAGAGTTCAAAAAGGGGAGGTGAGCCTTGTTTTCTGTAGTGGACTGGCATAGTAATTAGTTTCCCAAACTCCTCAATCAGTGCAAAAAGCATGCAATTTTTAGATTCCTCTACAGCTAAACACACTGCAGCATTTTCTCCAAGTACTGGTTTCACATAATTGTGTGCTCCAAAGCAGAAAATGCTAGATTTGGGATAGACTCTTTTCCAAACAAGCAGTGTTCACTGGGCTCCAAAGAAGAAAACAGTACAGGCAAAATAAACTCTGTTATTAATTCTTAGCTTTTACTACTCCGTCTTGAATAATATCTATGGGAAGCAAAAGGACAGTATGCAGTTATGCAATGGTAGATTTAAAAGAAAACTCCTAAAGTAAAGCTTCCATTACAGCTGTATTAACTAATTACAGTGTATTAGAAAATAAACTAGACAATCAAAGTTTGTATCATACTCCCTCCTGAGCCGACATGGGAAACTACAAGATTTACCGGAGTTTGTAGTGTTCCAAGTTTGCCCATGCAAGCCTATTTTAATGGAAAAGGTGCCATTTCACAGTTATCACACTAGGTGGCGGGTAGGAACTGCCTAATCTGATGCTACATTAGCCCTTATAAAGGATTTTAGGAGTCAGCTAACATTACCTAAATGTCATTAACTTCCCATGAAGTGATGCAGTCTTAAACACCGATTATGACCTCTTTTCCTGTTCTCACCTCCCTCTGCAGCAAGGCAGAACTCAAAAGGATCTAACAGAAAATTTCTCCTGGCTCTAGGTTTTGGTTGTGTTGATTTCCC
>NDXB01008200.1:6226-28818 GCA_002631895.1 Agapornis roseicollis
TTTTTTTTTTTTTTTGTATGCATTTAAAATCCATCACAGTGAGACTTCAGGGAAATTCCCCAATTGTAAGGAAATGAGCTCTCCTGTGCAAAGCTGGGCAAGCTCTCTTTCTGATCACACAGTGTACTGATTACACACTTGTTGGACAAGTATGAGAGGATTGGCCCTGCATGGGTGTTTTGTGGCTTCATTCGTGTTTATAAACTATTCCGAGATCTTCAGATGAAAAAGGACTTATGAGTGCAAAATAGTAAGTTGCCAAACTGTTTCTAACCTCATAAACAGATAATTTTAAATTCAAGGAGACACTGGGGAGGGCAAGATCGCACAAGTGGTCTGGGAACAGTTTCCATTGCTTGTCCTGAGAGCTCCAAATGCAGAATTCCCTCTGTTGCTGTAAACCCAGCTAGCATTTTCTCATAAATTGAGAAAAGCCTTTCTAAGTTTATTTCTTAGTTTTAAAAATGGAAAACTCATTTGTTTTCAGCTGGCCTCCTTCTTCTTTTGTTTCTCTATTTGTGCTGTACAGACACAGTGTTAGAACAAAGTTTCCTGTAAATGTTAACTGAAATATGGGAATCAGTTCAGCTTAGTTTGACTTTGTTCCTTTATGTCACATAAACTACAGCAAACGTGGCTGTTGTAGGACCATTCACTGAAACAGCTAATTCAAACTGTGTGAGCTGAGTTGGGATCCCATGTCTCCATTTCTCCTGCTTACAGTCTTGCCATTGGAAAGCTGAAATTGGTGTGCAGGCAGCCTCCAAGCTGCCTGGGGCAGGGCTGGACCCTGCCAGTCATGGACTGCACTTAGTGAGCACTGAACACATTGGGGAGGTTTATGAGTTATTCACAGGCCAGTTTGCAGAGTGGGCTGATCATTAACTGCAGGCAGCAGTGGGCGCCTGAGCTAGACCTCTGCATGGCTTGGTGGCCACAAGCTGCTCACCCAGCCTCCCTGGGCTTCCCTGTCCCAGGGAATGGGCAACTTCAGCCCCCCAATTGCTTCAAGGATGCGCGACCCCTCCCTGGGCCAGTGCTTTCTGAGTATTTCTACCTGTAAAGGCAGAAGCAGACCTCAGCCCTGAATAGAATAAATGTCTAGGTAGAGCGTTTCCTTTCAGAGTGTTTTGGAGGCTCCTTCCAGCACATAGAGGGAACCTTTTACATTCAGCGGTAGTCCAGCATGCCCATGGGGAGGCACCTGCCCATGGGCACTCCTCACCAGGGCCAAAAGCAGAAGATGGGGAGTCTCCACACAAGCCATGGTGCTCCTCAGGCACTCAGGTGGACAACTGGAGGGGTTTAAAGCCAAGCTGGATGGGGCTTTGAGCAACCTGGTCTAGTGGAAAGTGTCCCTGCCCGTGGCAGGAGGGGGGTGGAACTGGATGAGCTTTTAGGGTCCCTTCCAACCCAAACAATTCTGTGAGTCTATGATTGGCAGCAGAACTGCCTTCCAGAAACAAGCTGTTCTCCATGTGATGGATGTTGTGCTATTTAATATCTTAACAGAAAGCAACATAATTACAGCTTACTCTAGTTAATGAATCCTGGTAAGACCATTGTGATATTTTCTGTTCAGTCTTGCGCTGCAGTTAGTGTTTGGTGCTCAGCATGAAGCAATGAGTTGGCAAGTCAAAACTGGCCACCCATGGCCAGGGACACTGCGCACATGCAGATGCTGTGGCTGAATGGGGGTAAATGCAAAATAAACAGCATGGACAGCCATCTGCCACTTTGAAAGCAGCAGCCAGCACTAACACCCCATTAGGACACAGAGCAAAAGCACAAATCTGGTGGTTGGCCACTGGTGATTTTAATTTTTATATAGAAAAGGCTTCTGGCATTTGTTAAAAAAGAAAAAAGGAAGAGGGGCAAGGGATTTGAGGACTTGTTTAAATAATAGAACGGCGGCTGCTGCCCATTTTGCTTATGTCATCAAAAAAGGTTACAGCTTTGAACTTACGCATTGGCAACCACAGAGTTGACTTAATGCAGTAGAGCTGTGGTGGTGCTGATTTGCTCACCTTTCCAGAGCAGAGATTCTCTCCAGGTTACTGCATCCAATTGAGCTGGATGCTCACTCCCCTGCTTCTGCACCAGGGTTGTTGACCTCAAAACTAACTGATTATTTTTTTGTTTTAATATAGAAAAAGGAGCAGACAAGGATCTTAACATTTCCCTTCCCCAAAGCATTTCATGTGCTACAGCTTACTCCTATGTCTATGAAATGCTACTGGAAATCCAACAAAGCACAAATCAGGGGGAGTGTCACCCATCCTGGCTGTAGCTGAAGCTCATACTCCTGGTTTGAGGCCTCCAGGTATCAGGAATAACTAACTGACTTTTAAAAACATTTTATCCTTCATTTTCCCTGTTACCCCTCATTTCTCCCTGTTCTAATCTCCAGCCAGTGAGCAGCTCCAAGAAAATGCATTCATGCAGTCCATCTTGTGTTCTACCTTTATTTCTAAATAAAGCCAAGCTGGATTACATACATAGACAAATGTGACATAGCCAGCACAGCTTCCACCAGATAGTGATATATCAGGAGTTATTTAATTAACAGAAAAAGCATCGTGTCTGCTGGCATAACTCCTGCTTGGCCAGGCTAGCCAGGTAAGGGTATGCCTGCTGCAGCCCTGTGATTGTGATGAAGCCAGGCCAGAGGGGAAGGAGGTTTCTCCATACTGAGAAACGTGGATGTGTAAAAGCCTGACGTAGACATATTGGTATTGTCAAATAATTCCTGTTTAACTACTTCTAACTTGTGGCATTTCCCCATCAAATACTAGGTGGGTCATTTGAATACCTCCTCTCACATCTCCCTGTCTCTTATTTGTGTTGAAACCCAAACTATTCTCTCTTGCCCGAATCTCAGAAAATGAGTACAATGGGTAAATGAATGTATGAGTTGAAATACTGTCACACAAGATTTGTTTATGTTTAAGAAGATGTTATTTTGTTGCTTCTTCAGAAACAGCCTTGCATGATGTTTGCTGTGGGACACTAAGTGGATTTGGCCACTTCGGCTGGAGAGGAGAGCAGGCATTGGTGGTGCCTGCTGGGCTGTGTGGGATCTAGTGCACATTTAATAGCCACCCAAAAATTAACATCATCTTGTCCGAAAGCTTGTGCACAAAATAGGTTGGCTATTAGAGCACTACAGGTCCTCTTTCATTTGCACCCCCACTGCTTCAAAGACCCATGGCAGGCTTCAACTGAACTGCTCCAGCTCTACCTCTGGGCAGGATCTGGCCCCATCCACTCACCAAACTGCATTAGTGGGTCACACTGGTATGCAGCAATGCCACCATAGCTTGAAAGGCTCCATCAGTCCTGCTTCTAACCTAGAAACAAAGGCTCAGCAAAGCTTATGCCTTGGCGTTGGAGTGTGAACAGTCGTGGGTTCCTCAGGGTTGTTAGTAGTATCACTTTTACCCTTCTGATTCCAATTATTGGTGTTAATGACTCACAGAAGGTTGCTGGGAGGACTCTGCTAGTACAGCAGGGTTTTCTAGTAGCTTCATTAATGCTAGTGCTGGCGTGCAGGAGTGATTTGTATGATTTGACAGTTCAGGCAATGAAATTTACCTTGTTTCAGTGTGGGGCTTGATGGGTTCACACTGGGACAGGGTTCTGGCCACCTTGCAGGTCTGCCCAAGCCCACAAGGATGACAGTGCCATGGTTTACTGCTATGCACCACTTTAGGAAACATTAGCATGCTGGGCAAGCTTTGGGAAGAACAGCTCCATCCCAGGGGATGCCTGCTTCCTATGGATTTTAGAGGAAAGAAAACTCAGTTAAAAAAGCTGGAGGAATCTCACTGACTGCATTCTACATCTGTTACATCTCAGAATAATTTATTTTAACCTCTGAAGATATAAGTGAAAATATTTGAAGGAGATGGAGACTTGCCAGTATTTCCAGTTCATTATAAGCAAGGAACTGTTGCTTATAGCACTTTTTTTTGGAGCAGAGAATAGTCTGGTTTTAAATCCCTCAAGCAATGAGGAATCGTGTACTCACCAATGGAAATTGTTCTTCAGTATTTAGTAATTAAAAAAGTTTAATTTTTAAATTCAGTCTAGATTTCCTCCCTTTACATAAATGTTCTGGCTGCTTTCTCTGGGCATTGCTGGGTCCCTGCTAACCTCAGCTGGGGTCACCCAAGTGTCTTGCTTTGGCAAGCACACAGGCTTACACAGTGTGGCCGGCTCCATGCAGGGAACAAAGCTCTAGCCTTGGGTGTGCTCAGAGCTGGGGGAAAGCAGGGCAGGGGCAGCTGAAATAGTGACTGTCTCGGAAGATGCTAAAACTCTCTGAACAAGTGAAGCTGAGGAACAAGTGGTGGCCAGTGGTGGGTCTGCATTTTGGCCATTCTGGGAACAGTCAGACCTTCTGTGGGGGCAGTGGGGACATTGGCACTGGTGGGTGCTGCTTAGCAAGGCTCTGCCATGGGGGAAGTTGCAGATGCAGCCCCTTCATGACCAGCCCATGCAGTCCCTGTTTCACCACCACCAAACTGCAAATTCACTAAAAATGGTTCATTTCCCACTGCAGACTTCTTGTTCAGTAGTGCTTTGCACAGAACCACAAACATGGCCCTGTATACACAAAGAAGCAGTTTCTCCCCACTCTGCTTGTGTGTGGAAAGGGATTGAAGGACCTGGGGGCAGAGGAACTTGCTCAAGCAGGATCATCTCCAACTGGGCTGGGTAAGAAATGTGAGCAGGCTTGATGACCCATGATTCTATGACAAGTGTCCAGTGAACTGAATTAAGAAGATCCAGAGACATAAATAGTGAAGTAGCTTTACTTGAAAATGCCACTGTGTAAGCAGATATGTATGTTTGTTATCCAGATTAAAATTTAATTAAATTCCTGCAAGATTTTTGGGTCTTCATAAATTTCCTTTGAGCTTTCTGCCAACTAGGATATGCTCACTGGTTTCAGAATATAAAAGCAAGTGTTGCTGTGTTTTGCAAATATATTTTATAATGCATGCAAGTGCCGACTATGCAAAAGTCTCACTGGTTTCCATGATTAACAAAATTACAAAAGCACAAAGGGGGTAGCAGTTCTTCTTGGTTTTGACTACCCTTTAAAAACAAGAGATGGATCAAAGTATCCTGTGACTAAGTTAATTAATCACACCCACGTCATGAAGAACCATTGACTCTTCTGAACCCCCTTTTCACTGAGGGAGGACGTGAGGAGATGGACAGGGTGGATTTTGGTGTGGGCTGGTTGGTTGTTTACTCATTTTTCCCGAGGTCTTGGATGGGCTGGCATGGCCAGAGGGCAGGGATGTCTCCGGCTGGGAGCAGCCAGGTGGGAGAACATTGGCAAACTTCCTGCTCAGCCCTCAGGGATCAGGGTGCACAAAAAGCTCTGTTGCTTTTAGCCCGTTTTTGGGTGATCCCTAGAAGTGAGGGACTGAGCTGCAGGAGCAAATGCTCAGCGAGCGGGATGGACACAGAGGCATTTGAACACGGCAGGACAGTGTTGCACTGGAAATACACCCTGGGAGCGGGAGTCCCCTGCCCTGTCACGCTGCTCCCACAAGGTTTGTATCTTCCTTGCTTTTCATCCAGTGCTTGTCCTTGTCAACACAGCGACGGTTTATCTAACGTGAAGACTTTTTATCTGGTATAACTGGTAACTGAGTGCCACATGAGCCTTCATGAGATGGACATGCAGATTGTCACCCCTGAGCTCAGTTCCCCCCTTCACATTGTCCACATCACACTCATTTAAAAGGCTGCTGTAAATGTGCTTTCTCTGGGACCCTGTAGCAATCTTGCTAGCCATGTGTTAAAGCACTTGGAAAATTCAACAGCAAACTGACAGTAACGTTACCAAGCTTTCAGATAAACAAGAAAGGGATTCCGTGTGATTCAAGTCCAACCCATAGCTCCACCCTTACAAGCGGCATCTGACCGCAGGAGGTACACTTGTGTTTTTGAGTGATGGAGCTGGAGAAGCTCCCAGCCAGCCAGGAAGCCACAGCAACCCACTTAGGACATAAATATCACCTGCCATGTTTAGCAAAAACCAGACCTTTTTTTGATGCCTGACAATTAAGTGGACACTGAGAAGGACGTGTACCTATGAAGGTCCTCCCCGTCATGAAAGCATAGAGGACCTGGACTTGACTTCTGTCCAAAGACATCCCTGTCTGAACTGCACATCCCAGCACAGACCAGGCTCTTACTTGAGCTGCCTCCTGCTCCTTCTAAAAACATCCCACAGATGAGTTTTTGATCAAATCCTACCTTTCTGCCCTCAAAAGCAAACCTGCATCAGCTTTGGTGGAGCAGGGGTCGAGGACTGCTGCTTACACTGGCTGCAGGGACCCAGTCTGACAGGGGCTGGCTGTGGGAGGAAGGGAGCATTTTCTTGTCCACCCTTCAAAAATATTTATCAGCCAACCCTGTGGCTGTCTGATATACATGCTCTTTTTAATTCTGAGGGTCACTGAATTACAAATAATGATAATAGAACCGGTTTGCTGGTAAGTGGTGATTGCAAGGTCTCTCCCTAGATTGGCAGCTTTTGGTTCCAGCTCCTCCAAAGCGTCTGGCAGGGTCTCACCCAGCAGCCACAGCAAGGAAGGACATGCGCATGGATATTGCTCAGTGCTGTCTGACCTCCTGGCATACGCTGTATTTTCTGTCCACACTTAAGATCTGGGAATTTCAGCTGGAAAGGAGATGAAGATTTAAAAGACAGGAGAAACAAAGGTCCAGACAGCTTTCTGTCCTGGAGAATTACCAGTAGAGGATACACTGAGAAATGTGTGAAAAAGAATGTTCTTTCCCTGGTCATTTGCTACGTGGAGCATCCACAGTCTAGAGATGGGACCTTCTCACTCTGAGGCTGTACCTGTACTGCTCTGTTGAATAAATCTCCTCCTCCATTGCACAAATCTCCTCCTCCATGAATTAAGCCAGTTTCAAGTCCCAGAACTGACCAATTTTTTGAGAATTAGTGAACCACCTCCCATGATGGTACAGACTTCCATCACACATCCTTTGTTGTCTTCCTGGCAGAGGTATCCCACCTTTTACAACCTCTCTGCCCCAAGGCTTTTGCCATCCCTCCCATCCCTCTGCATTCACCTCTTACACTAGCCTCTCTGACACAGAGCCAGGCCAGGGTCCTCTGCAGCCCACAGAGAGATGAAAGTGTCCAGTACAGATCCAAGATTGCTGCTTGCCCAGCAAACAGCAGCCCAGGTTGGGCAAGGGAAAACAAAGAGGGTGAGGTTTGACTTTAACCCTTCTCCAGGGCTAAGGGCCTAAATCTGGAGTGCTGAGTGTTGTGTGGGGTTCACAGTCTGAATGTTTTACTGTAATTGAGGTAATGAGGAGAGAGCTGAGAGTGTCTTGAACACTGCAGTAAGTGATCTGCTACGGGGACATTGGGTAAAACACCCAATATGCTTCTCCAGCTGCTTTCTGGAGGGGATCAGGTGCAGCGACAGTGAAGGCTGTGAAGATTGTAAATTTGTGAGAAAATGTTAAAAAATTCTCTTCAGCCCACAGCCACAGATTAAGCCAAAAGCAGAGATGAGAACACCTGATTATGGGCGAATTTGCACCGAACTGAATACTCCGCACACGGAGGATGAATTACTTTCAGTAAGTGGCATGGCACCACCCTGTCATCCCACTTGGTGTGCCATTTGCCAGGTGCAAAATAAGCCTTTACATGCCACCATTTATTTAAAGCTGAAATTAATGATAGGGCAGGGACTGCAGAGTTTAAATCTCAGTGCAGCATCGAAGGGGTTATACCAATAAGCCAGCAGCTCCACGTGGAACAAAGCTGGCATTTCAGGGAGAAGACAATGAATTGTGTTTTCTGTGTTCATTTTAGTCATCCATTTGGCATTGAGACTGAGGTCACCCACCCAGTCGTGCACTGCAGTATCTCTGTTCTAGCTAGCAAGGAGAAGCAAAACAAAGAGGAGCTGAGTCGGCAGGAATCAAACAGCAATCATGTATGGAAAAGTGCTCCGTTAAATGGCTTTTAGATAACGTTGTTGCAGTCCATTTCAGGACACTGTTTAAAATCCTTCTGAATAAGTATTTTCTCTGACACACATTTTAGCACTCTGCATGCTCACTGGTCACACTCAATTCCCGTTTCACATCCCAAATAATAATTACTAGCTTGGCCTGGTTTTGCAGTGGGATGATATGATTTGCAATGCAAGCATTCAAACACCAGCCAAAAGGATGTAGCGACTGCTCTCCATCTGTAAATATTTTCTCTAGCAACAGCTTCATTTCCTTTGAAACATTAAAAGGTTCTAACATGCACACATATGCAGGCACGTGCCTTAAAAAAAATACAGCAGGCACTCACATGCACGTCTTGGTTTAGCCTGAGTTTTGAGCCATGCAAAGAAGAGTCTCAGTTTGTCAGCTCATCCAGTTCTCTAGGAAATGTGATTTAATTGTGTTAGCACCAATTCAGAAAACAGAGCTGTCTGTCATATAGCTTTATCCCCAGGGAGGTGGTGCTGTGAACTCCTCCGCCTTGTCAGCCGAAAGTGCAGACAGTCAAGGACGAGGTGCAGTCCCTCCAGCTGTGCAGCTGCTGCTGGTAACAAGAGGAGAGCATGCAGTTGGCTCTGAAAGCAGTGCTTTCGTGTTTGTTCTTTGCTTTGTTCTGAAGCAAACCGTGTGTGAGCCGGTACGGGACTACACCGCCATCACACTTTTCGAAGCTCCTCGGGTAAAGTGTCTTGTTGCTGGCTGGAAGCACAAGATCTCTGAGGTAGGGGTTACCTTGATGCTGTCCCTGAACCCCAGCCAACCAACATCACAAGCTTCTCTCCAGAGGCAGGAGGGTTTGGGATGAGCCTTTCAAAGGTGATGCTGGTACTCATGGCAGTGTTAGAAGACACACAACAGCAACCATCAGACATAACTGTACAGTGAGCCAGAAAGCAACAGGGACATTAGAAGTCATATCAGCTGGTATCTCCAATCCCCCCAAGCTGGCTTCATAAAACAGCTATTAAAGATGCAGCAAGTTGTCTTCATGCTTCCTGCATCTAACATCATTTCACTCTTGCCTGGGTTCAGCCAAAGTGAGCCAGTCTGCCTTCAGTCCCCTGTTCCACTAAAGCAGTAAATAATTCAGTGTGAACTTCTGTTATCCTTGTCCTGTAATAGAAGTGGAGATGTTTAGAGTTCATTGGAAAGGGGAAGTCTTTCTTTTATGGGAAAACTCACATGGTTGACCTTTTGTTCAATTTAGCATCAGAACAAAACCTTGCACTGTGAGACCTGGAGGGAAATGGACCTGCTGGACACAGGGCAGGAGCAGAGCAGTGACTCGTCCGAATGTCCAGCTCCCAGCAAGCTTGCTGATCAGCTGAGGAACTCCAGATCTGTGTACCTGAGCTCACATAGTGGTACTTTTTGCTACCCTGAAAAGCTATCAGCTGAGACTGATGAATCTCAGTATCCAGTACAAATAGGGTGTTAGAAGTAAACACAGTCACACCAGTTTGGTCACTGTAGGAGCAGGTGGGACCTCACAGGCTACAGCTACACACAGAGAAGCCATCCCCACTTTCACAGGGTTGCTTGCTTGAGGAGCAGTGGAAAGCATTCCCAGGAAAGCTCACATCCCACACTCCTCCAGCTCTCAGGGATGTGGAAATGTGTGCAAGCAACATTTTTGCTTGGGACATGCAGAAGAGACCCTAAATTTAAAACAAAAGCAAAGAGACAGCTGCAGCACTGCCAGCCCTGCATTGCCCTGATGTCTGCATGGGAAGGGAGGGCTGAGGTGGGGGCCATGCCAAGCATCAGCACTGCTGGACCTTCGACCACTGCGAGATGTTGACAGAGAGCTGGTGAAATCAGAAAACATGCTTTAAAGTGCAAGGTCTGGAAAACGTATTTCCAGTGACTGCACAAACCTTGCTCTTGGAAATCTTCCCCCTCCCCCTGCTTTGCTGGGAGACAAATGTTATTAATCAGTCCTGTAAATTGAAATCCATATTTTTCTCATGAGTTCTGAAACCCATTTAAGGCCTCTAAACAGCTTCTATCAGCTGAAAAAATTAAATTAATTTTATTCCTCTTGCCTAACCATCCTTGGGAGTTCTTTGTTAAGAGCCTTTGGTGGAAGAACAATGGAAACTTGTGGGGCATTTCTGTCCGAAGCCTGTGTGGAAGCACACGGAGCTTTTCTCCTGCTGTGGGCACAATGGCCGGCATTGTCCCATGGCTGTCGTTTGGAGCGATGAGCCAGCTGAGGGCTGAGGAGATGACTGAATACCGCCCCTCCACTCCACACACTGATAGCTGCCCCAGGAAAAAGAGAAAAAAAAAGAGAGAAAAATCTTTTTGCAATTAATAATAACAGTCCACAAAGGTTAGAAAATCTCCCCATATTAAATTATTCTGTCCTAGCTATGGTTTTTACAGCCAGTTTAAAGCTGACAGACAGGCACACAGATACACATCTGCTCTAGCCTCTGTCTCCGTCTGAGTTCAGAAAGTGTCGCTTTATACTCAGATATAAGCATTATTAAATTTTGACTCATTCTCTTCCATTATTTTCTGCTCCATTATCTCAGTTTCATTAGCATTTACAATTCTTCGCCTTTCTGGGAATTCAGAAGTTGTGTTTTGTTCGCTTGCCTTCCTGCCAATAAATCATGAATGAGCTCCTGGCCAGGGTGCATCATACCAGAAAATAACACTTGTGTTACATTTACTCATGAGTGAGATGGCATGAGGCTGAACACAGAAATCCCATGTCTTGCTCTGGATGTCACCATCACAGGCTCTTCTCACCACCCTAGTACAGGGTGGGTGCACATGCAGGGGGCTCCTCTGGGGAGCACTGGCTGTGGGCTGGAGGCTGTGATGGGCAAATGGAGTGCTCAGTGCCCCTCACTGTCCCCTGCTCTTCTGGGGGATCCTCTGCCCCAGCCTTTGCACTCTGTTTCCATGTGTGATGCTCAAGTTATCTACAATGTGTTGGGAAGAGGGAGAAGGGAAGAGGCAGGGTGTGTGGGTTGTGTGCAAGCTGGGCTCCTCATGCTGAGGAGACTCCCATGTCCCCTTGGCTCTGCTTTGCTGGCTTGTCATTTGCTTTAATGTGACTGCATTTGCAGGCTGTGAGCCACTGCCAGTGTTCACATCCTGCTCAGCAGTTCACCTCCTCCTCCATCAGTCAGTCCAGCCTAGTGGCAAACTTAATGTATACTGACCAAGCATCTCCTTGTCAGTGCACATCCTGGGAGCTTCTCCAGCGTGCACAGATACAGGCTGAGTGAGGATCACAGATCTGTTGCCTCTTATTTCCAGTGCATGGAATGATTTAGCCTTAGTTATTGTTAATTTCTTGAAGAAGTGTAACAGATGAGAAAGTACCCTGTTTTCGTAAGTGCCTCTCTTGGGGACGTTTTAAAAGCAGACACTCTCTGCACTACATCCCACAGAACAAATGCTCGTGCTGTTTTCTATAACTGATTCTTTCTCCAAACTGTAGCAAATCATTCAGACTAGCTGTCCGGAGAAGGAGAATCTGAGCTTTACTAAAAATAAACTGGACTGAGTCCTCAGCAGCCCATGGTGCCAGGCAGGTTTGCACTTGACTGAGAAGAACAACCCCAGTTCTGCCAAAACAGTGTGGCCTCACCTTTAAAAATTAACAGGATCCTGCACTGCTCCTACCTGACAAGATCATGGAGCTATGGTTGTCAGGCCAGAGTGGGGTGGTGGGCAGCACCCTTCCTCTGCCTCCGGCTTGGAGGCAGAGGGTATCGGGCTTGCTGGAGGCATTTTCCCAGGAGCCATTCCAGTGCTGATCTGGGGCTGGACTGCTGCTTGTATATGCTGGATTACAGACAGGGGAAGGTGGGTGTCCTGTGCTTATCCTTCTCCAAGGTTCACCTCAACTCTATGGTGCCACTGAGGGCACCTGGGTCTTCAGGCAAGAGACTTGCTCCTTCAAATGCAGTTCTCAACCACTGCAGCCCTAGGATGCTTGTGAAGATGGCCAGTGCTGTGAGAGTCCAGGCAGGGCTGATGCAAAAGATGCTGCAAAAAACAGACCTCCATTGTGGTCTTGTGAGCCTGTGTCTGCTCTTCCCACCAGGCTTCTCTCCAAAGGAGAGGGAAGGGATCACAGACTGCTCACCCCCTCCCCTTTCACAGGGAAAAGAGGAAAAAAGGAAAAGGAAGTGCTATGGGATGTCCACTGGTTTGAACAGATGGCAGCAGCGTGGACCAGGACCAGGACAAGGCACAAACATTTAAGGACAACATCAGGCTCTGGGTGCCTGCGTGAAGAGTCAGGTAACACTTGTGTTTCAGGCCCTGCATTAAAGCAGCCGGGTGGGACGAGCTGACTCCGCAGCCTTGCCTTCTGTCTGGTTAGTGGGCAGAAAACCAGGCGTGGGCCCGATGGAGACATTGCAAATGAGTATTGGGGCCTTACTTTACGTCTCAGAAATCCAGGTCAGTAAACCAGCAGTGGCAGAAACAGGGCTGTTTGCCATTACTGCAGCTTTTCTGTTAAACACATCTTCTCAGGCTTTCTCTGAAAAGCATCCTCTGGACTAGCAGGAGCTCTCACTGCTGAGCCCTGATCCATTCCCCTTGCCATGCTGTCCTTGCACACATGTCCCTCAATTTCCAATTAAGCCTATGTATTTTCAAGCAACAAATCAGAAGGAAGATGCAAAATCATTGTGCTAAGTATTTCCATGTTGTACTTCTCCTCAAAGCTGAGAAAAAGCAGTACTGTCAGGATTGCACTTAATCCTGTTGCATCTTGCTGTGTCATTCCATGCTTGGCGTGGGGCTTGCACACAGCCTGGTTTCAGGCTTGTCAGTCCAGTGCCACAGGCTGGGAGGTGTCCCTGTGCCTCGGGAGAATGCAGCAAGACTGAAAATATCGATTGGTCTTGGATTAGGCGGGCGTAACTGCATGCATCCTTCCTGCAGGAGATCTGGATGTGATATTTAGTGCTTGCTGGCAGTAGAGGAGTGGTCCTGAGTAGAAACTGGAGGCTGATCTCATCACTATTGACATCACAGTTTGCTTTGATGAAGCTGCATCTGATCTGCACAAGCAAGTGTTGGAAGTAAGTGGACGTCAGCACAGTTAAACCAGAGCATAGCTGCTGCAAGTAAATCAGATTCCTAGTTAATAATTTGATTTCTAGGAGACAGAGAAAAATCAGAGGGCTAATAATGTGTGAACCTAATAACTCTGTGTACTGGGACTCAGCATTTCCATCCATTATCACCAGCTCTGATCTCAGCACAAGATGCAGAAACAGCAATTGTGCAATGAGGATGTGAACACAGGCATGGAAAGAGACAGTAGAAGACAGACACACATGGCCACCTATGTGGCAGAGGGTAGGATCAAAGCCAATGAGGCTTTATGTGCTGAACATGCTGTTGAAAAGGTGTTGATATGGCAGTCGGTAAGGTCCTTTAGAATGACTGCAAACTTTCCAGGTTCCAGGTGGTTTTTAGATTTGTATTTCATTAATTCTAAACAATAAAAAAAAATGCATGCTGTTCTAAGATAACCTACAATAACACTAAGGCTAACAGGCCTGACCATTATTTTGCAACTTATTTCTACAATCTGTTGAGGCTAGATAAAGCAGGTTTCTGGTACTTGGCGGAAACTGCTATAAATAAAAGACTAATAGGCACTGAAGCAGATAGCAGATATGTTGTGCTAGATAAAACATGATGAACTGAAGTGAAACCTCACCTTCTTTAGCAGTGGATGTGCACGAGGATAAAGACTAGCAAGTATTTATTTCCTATCATCAGAAAAATCCCTGCGGAAGCTGATTTTCCTTGAAAAGACTGGTCTCAGAAAGCGGCCTATTTATTTTTTTCTACATTTATTGCAGAAGAAGTCCTCTGTAGTTGTCTAGGCAAGGTCAGCTGCTCACGCGATGTGATCAATAATCTCTTCTTAAGTGTACACCGCTCAGCTCTCGTGGTGGGAGTTTATGGTTGCACTATATCTTTATTCTGAATGAATACTACCTTTACCACTGCTGAGCTAGGATCTAGCTATTTATTAAAGCCTGACCCTCCAGCTTTACGAACATTTTATCAGATCACCCAGAACTTCACTGAAGTGTCAGCTCAGGATCTGTCTGGAAATGCTGAGCAATGGGGGAACATGAGGGTTCATAAACCAATCGTATTTTACTTTTGGAGTTTCTTCCATAGAATGCTGGTTCAGAGGAGGACTTAGCCCCAAATGCTCATCTTTGTTTCACTGTGGAGATGTTGGTGACAAACAGAAGTGTTGGTTAGCTTCAATAAAGACTGAGAAGTATTTGTCTCATTCCCCAGTGAAATTCCACATGTGCACAAGGAAAAGGGCCTTGCAGAGCTGGTGTAGCCATTAATCCTGGTGCAGCCAACAACTTCCCTAGTGGCCATCTCCCAGCATGAACTGCTGAGGTGCCTGGGATGAGCGCTATAAATTACACATTGTATATCTGGTTTAAAAAATAAATGTAAAAGTTAAGGTCTTGTTTATTAATGTTGATCCCAGAATAGACTCTTTAGCTTAAGTGTGAGCCAGGTAGGTAGCTTTCTTTATTCAGCAATGCTGCCACACTAATTTTGACATTTGCAAATGTCAACATCCCAGTTACAGACTACAACAAATTGCTCAAAAATCATCTTGTTCTTTTAAAAGAATCCCTTTCCTTTGCACTACTGCATTGATGTTAAACCATCACCATACACAATGGTTAGTTTCATTAAAAATTTTGCAAGTCTGTTTTTGAACTGAATATGCCTCATAGCACGACTTAGAGCTGCCTTTGGCTTCTTGCCTAAATGTAAGCCAAAGAATCCAGTTTGCCCTGCAATTATCCTAACCTTTCCCAGGTATGCATGGCTAGCAGCGTCTCCCGGTCTCCGAACACCTCCCTTTGTCCAGAGTGACTTAGAAATCCCTGTGATTCAGAAAACTAAGGCTCACAAGTGCTTCCATGGTGGGAGGTATTGACTGGAAAATGCCAGAACTCCTCATTATTGGAGTAAGTTTGTTATTGTAGATAACTAATAGGACACTCCAGTTTCTCTGTAAAGCTGTGTCATGTTCCTTTTCCCATATGCAATGTAAGGCAAGTAATGCTTCCCTATACCATGTAACTGCTGTAGCTGGGACACTTCAGCGCTGTGTTTGCTGCTGGATTTGAAAGGGAGCTGAGAGCTAATGGTGGGAGATTCCTGGTTTGCTCAGCTTCAGGCACCCTGCTCCACAACAGGAGCCTGGGGAATGGCAACTGCTCAGCACAGCTGGCAATCTGCTGCTGGGATAGTGAAGGATCCCTGTCTTCAGTGCCCTGACCCTCATCTATTATCTGTGATAGTCCAATGCTCCTTTATCTCACAGCAGCTTAATTAACTGATCAATCTTTCAAATAATTGTGATAGTCTTAGATAAAAGACATCAGGCAAAGTATCTGTTACTAATTCCTTCACTTTTGACAGTAACACTGTTATTAACTCCCAAGAACTTTCCAGGATTTTTAAACTTTGTTCAATAAGGATATTGCAAAAATTTTAGGCTTTCAACAAAAGAGTTCTATGAAATTCTCACCTGTTCCTTGGGTAACCCTCCCTGGCACCTGTGGAGTGGGAATTCACACCTTCAGCATCACTCAGGATCCCGGGCCAAGTCCTGTGCTGGCTGATGCTCCATGGGCAAGGTGCCCTGGTGAGGTGCAAGCCAGGACAGGGTGTGCTGCTCACCATCCCAGTTGTGAATGTATTACATCTTTGTTTAATTAGAATTAGTGCATTGAATTTAGAGGTTTAGAAGACACACAGAGAAAAGCATACTGCCACTTCCTTGGGTTTCGACTGCAGGAGTGTGTGTTGTAGCACATGATTCCCAGCGTGTTGCTTTTGTGGCAGCTTTGTAAGCTGTGCCTCTAGGACAACTGTCATCCCCAAAAAGGAAAACTAGGAAATAGTCATTTTCTAAACAATAATGTTTATCTTTTTGCCTTCCCCCTCCCCAGTTAATCTCCATGCAGATAGTTACCATCTCCTACCAGGCAAAATCAGAAATGCCTCCACATCACAGCAGAAATTTATACAACTCCCACTGCAGAGTGCACTGGTACGTTTACTGCTGACTGTCAGGTAACAGTGCTAGTCATCATCGTGTATCTTCATTCATGAGATTTACTGAGTTCCCTGAACTAGCTGGCAGGAAAAGGCACAACTTCACACGGAGAGCCTTTAACAGTGTTTGTAGCTTTATTTGTAATTGTGAGCTGGCACAATGCAGAGCACCAAAGTGGCACACACACACACCCTGGCTCTGGGATGACAAAGCAGGAATGGACTGAAGTGATGATCAGGAGGAGAAACAGCAGGAGTGTCACTGTGAAGGTGAAAGCTGAGTGAAAATCGTTCTTCTCTGGAAGTATAATCAAATGTTAATATAAGGCAATGGGATATGGATTGGTGGTTGGGGGGTGACAGGAATTAGGTCTTGCACTGGAGAATAAAGCAGATGTAAGTGCAAGGCAGTACAGTCACCATACAGGTTGATAGCATCTCAAGCTGCATGGCAGAATTTCCTCAAACTGGATGTAGGTACTGAGGTACCATGCCACTGGGGCTGGTGTTTTGACTCAGCCTCTGCACATGGCCCAGGTTAAAGCATTAGTGAGGTCTGGGTTTAATCACCACAATGCTTAAACACCGTGTTGGAGAGCACTTGCAGGGAATGATAATGAAACGATAAATAGCATCTGAAGACCAGGCAGCTTTGACACGACTGGGAGGAAGGTGATCCTCCCGATTACGCAGAGGCTCCGTTGTCTCGATTATGGATTTGTTTGGGTGGTGTCACCCTGAGACTGCTCATCCCGCTGTTCCAATAGCACTAAATCAAGGTGCCGACTGTAGGGGCAGCAAGCAGGGCCGCAGCTCCTGGAAACCCCTCAGTGTACAGAAAGCTTCCCTGCCATGCGAAGCCAACAGGCCCCTGAGCCGCAGAAGCGGTGTTCCTCAGTGCAACACCACTTCAGACATCTGGAGGTGCACACCACCGGCCCGACCGCCCCGCATATGCAGACCCCCACGGGCAAAGCTGGGGGTAGCCGGCGATAGGCTGGCTCACTGGGGAAGGGTTACGGGGACAGCGCAACCCGCCGAGGGAAAATGGACGCCGAGGGGTCACTCCAGCCCCCACCCACCCTAAAGGCTCCCGCCAACCGCGCAGCCAGCTCCTTCCCTGCCGGCCCTCCCCCGGACGGCGGTGGGACTACGAGTCCCAGCGCGCCCCGGGCCGGGGGCGGAGCGGGGCTTTGTGCGGGCCGTGCCGGCCTCGGGGCGGCATGCAGGGGAGCCGCCGCCGAGCCGCAGCCGGAGCCGTAGCGAGCCCGCCCCGGGGGGAGGGCGAGGGCGGCGAGCCATGACGGGCGGCGGCGCGGCGTTCCGCCGTCGGTGCTAGAGGGCGACCGCGGGGCGCGGAGCCCGCCTGGCTCGGCGGCGCGGAGCGCGGAGGTAGCGCGGAGGGGCCGCCGCCGCCGCCGCCATGGGCAACGCGGGGAGCGTGGACTCGCAGCAGACGGAGTTCAGGGCGCACAGCGTACCTCTCAAGCTGCCCATGCCCGAGCCCGGTGAGCTGGAGGAGCGCTTCGCAGTGGTCCTGGTGAGTGCNGGAGCGCGGAGGTAGCGCGGAGGGGCCGCCGCCATGGGCAACGCGGGGAGCGTGGACTCGCAGCAGACGGAGTTCAGGGCGCACAGCGTACCTCTCAAGCTGCCCATGCCCGAGCCCGGTGAGCTGGAGGAGCGCTTCGCAGTGGTCCTGGTGAGTGCCGGTCCCATTGTCTGTGGGGAGCGGGTCTGGCCGCCTGGGAGAGGGAGCCGCGTTCTGCCACCCGCCCCCGGGCCTCCGCGGAGAGGCTGATGAGGAGTTGGGGGCCCCGCGTCTGGCCCGGGGCCGTGCGCGGGGTGCGGCTGCTGCGTGGCTGGGAGCCGGGGAAAAGTTGGAGACTGAGACGGGAACTGCCCCGCTGCGCGCTCCCCTCGGCGGCGCGGCCGCTCAGTCTCCGCCGGGGCCGGTGGCACAGGTGGGCTCTGCGGGACGGTGTCGCCCGCATCCCGCGGCCCAGCCGGAGGCGGTGGGACGGGGCTGGGGCCGCCGCGGAGGGGGGCGGGAAGGCAGCGGAGCGGGGCCAGGCGTGTGTGCCGGCTGCGGCTCTTTGTCTAGGGAGCCCCCGAAGAGCCGCCTTCCTCCGAGCCGAGGCGGTTCCCACACGCCCGGGTCTGCCCCTCCTCGCGGGCGAACCTGTGAGGAGCCGCCGGGAGAGCAAAGCCCGCGGCGGGTTGTGGCGGTGCCGGCCCGGGCTGTCGGCGAGGAGCAGCGGGCGGACAGATGGGGAGCCCGTGGTGCGGCCTCGCCTCGGCCTGGCCCTTTCTAGGAGCCCGGGCTGTGAGGAGCCCGCGGCCCCCGGCCGGCTGTGGGGCTATGGGTCCCGTGGACCCACTGGTCCTGCTGCCCCCAAGTCTCCAGCACGTGTGTGCGGTTCACCCGGGCTGGTTCTGGGCTGCTGGCGGTCCTGTCTTCATTCCATTCCTTTCCCTTCTCCTGAGCAGCTCGACGGACTCGGTGTTTAAGATCGCAGAACTTACCAGGCAAAGACAGTGGTTCCCTTGGTGTTGCATAGGAATGTTTTGGGCAAACGGCCTGTTTTCTAGATATCTAAATGTTGTGAGTAGATTATCACGACCCGGCTGTTTTTCAGTGTGTTTCTTACTTCTGACCAACCTTTATATGAAAAACAGAAGCTAGGTCAGGAGAGTGAATAAAACCCACGTGCATGCCATGTCCTGGGTTCCCTCTAATGCCATGTGAAACCCAGCAAGTCTAGCTGTTGTGAGAGTAGTTCCCATATCAGATACTAGAGCAACCCCCCTGGTATTTTAAATACTCCTGGTGCTGAGTGAGGATTCACAAACTGGTGTGTGTTGGGGATTATTTCTGGTTAGACCCAATTAGATTATCATGTCTAAGAAAAGAATAAGCCTATTCAGTCAGGAACCCCCACTGATGAGCCAAATGGTGAGTGAGATGTTACGATTATTAGGCGCAGTGGAAAAAGCCTGATCCTGCCTTGCTCTCTCATTGGGGAAACCTGTGGTAGTTTTGCAGGTGGAAGATGCCCCCACAAGCAGCGCAATGGCGCAGAATCAAGTTCTGGTTCATCTAAGCCTGGCTTAATCTGTGTGCATGGTCTGTGGGAGAAGATTAGTGGTTTTGAGTTAGGACCAATTGATGAGATCAGTACATGGAAGAGACATCATTTGGGAAAGCATAGTGTGTTAGATACGTGTAACGTAAATATGGGAGATAACAGGATCATGTCTGTAATTTCTTGAGGTACTTGAAAGGAGTGGATGGCATCTGTTTTTAGAAGATGGATTTAAATGAAGGGTCAGAGAACGAATGCTGTAGCTTTGCTGGAGGGGGAGGCAGGCCATGCAGATGCATGCCTGTACAAATGGGGTGTTGGATGCTGTGCTCCCATCGGGAGGAGCTGTGAGATGGGGCTGAAACACTACTGCTGAAACAGCCCAAAATTGCCTTCAGCCTGTTCTTGAAGCCAGCTGAGGATGGCTGGGATTTGTTGCAGCTTCCAGGAAATATCTGACCAGTTTATGAAAGAATGAACTCCTAGGCTGTTATTACTTTGTTTTCTCTGTGGCTCTGAGGGGAACATGACTGTGCCACTGGTCAAACCCCAGAATGGGGTGGGCAGTGGAAGAGTAGGGATTAATAAGAAAGGAATGATGGTTGGGGAAAAAGATGAGGAATATTTTCTGTAGGGAGAAAAGATTAGTCAGGAGATGAGAGTATGAAGATGACGTTGAAGGTTATAGGACTAAATCTTACCTTCTTTATATGCTGCCTTAAATTACCCTGGCATGGGCATTGCCCTGTTGAGGTCCTGAAGGGCTTTGCTGACAGTAGCAATTTTCGTACCACTAATGAAGTTTCCAAGACTGTTCTTGACATTGATGAATATGCAACTTGGTTGAGGTACAGCTGCATGCAGGTACAGTCATCATGTTGAGTAGTTTGTTTCTGTGTGTAAAGAGTGGGGCCATGTGGGAAAGGTTCCTCCTTGTGCGGCGTCACAAAACTGTTTTCAGGTTTTATTCTTTTCTCCTTGTGCGGAACCAGCACAGTGAGCCATAGCCCTCTTAAAGACATCCATGTCCATGAGGGGAGCACAGTTTGGCCATGGTTTTACAGCAGATGCCATGACAATTGACAGTTTTATTTCTTTCAGTTTGAACGTACTCTCGTGATCTGCAGGATCTCTGTGATCCCTTCAGCAAAGGGGTGGATGAGCAGCAGTGCACCTGGAGGTGCTGCATGTGTGTGCTAGCTTACATTTGCTGGGTTGTTAGAAGACTTAGTTTTGAGGAAGGTCTCTGGTGAAGTAGCTTGTCTGCTTCAAACATACATAGTCACCTTATTGCCTCCTTGGTTAGCCTTGCTTTTTGAGGTTTGAGGTGCATAAATTGCAGGAGATGTGATGGGAAGTGCTCCAGGTCACGTTTTTTTGGCGAAGCTCTCAAATCTGATGGTGCTAATACACTCCTCCAGTCTGTAATTGTGCGATTGGCATTACTGAGGATGCACGTGTTTGTTGTGTTGAGATTTGTGCTTTTCTCTGCTAGTGAGGAGCAGGGTCTGTCTATGTGTTTCAGGAAGACATTGTATTTGATGGGATGCACTTCAAGGTGAAAAACGTGGAGGGTAACCCAAGAGAGATCCAGGTTTCTGTCTGTAAGCCAAGTGTTTCTTTCATCCTCCCAAACTGATGAAAAGTCTCCTCTTTTGGTAGAATGTGTGAAATAACTCCCTTAGTTTAAAGTCTATGTGAGAGTGTAAAGTCCAGGAAAAAGAGGGCGTGTTATTGCCACCAAGTTCCCAATTTGCCCAGGAGGGGCTGGATACGCTGAGAGTGGGATCCCAGCTGTAGCGCTGACTTTGAGCTTGCCAGCACTCGGGTTGAAGCCTACAGGAACCTTCCACCATTGCCTCTTCCCCAACATGCTTGCTTTTCCTTCTCAGCTGTGTTGGTTTCTTTCCATGGCTTTATTGTAGGGACACATGGGGGAAGAGTGCGTAATCATGAATTCTGGTAACCAGCTCTAGTTTATTGCATAGGGAACCATTGCTCAGCATGCGTGAATGCCATTGTAAACCAAGTGCGCCAAATGTGTCTGTAGACATTATGGCACCAGTGCAGGGAGTCATCTGTTCTGGAGATGCGGGGGTAAAACGCAGGCTTCCAGCTCCTGCAGCAGGGTGGTCTTTCTCTGAACTGGTAACAGGGTTGCATGTTTGCAAATGACACATGGTTTGGAGGAAGCAGCCAGGAAAGAGTTGGCAGGGTAAATTGTTGCCTAATGAGCTGTGATTGACATAATTTGACTGCTGGATTACAAATCTGCAGTGAGGTTAACAGGAAATATCCTCTTACCCCCACCAAGTGGTGTTTTATTTTACAAAGGAGTCTTCTGTGCCCGGTCCTGGAGGATGGAAAGAGGCATCTGAAGCTGAGGAAAATGGGGAGGAAAGAGGTGTTTCTGTTGCCTCGCTTCCAGCCCTGCTGTGATCTGTCCTCAGTTTAACATAATGGTACCTACTTAGAGGCAGGACATCATCTCTGCTTCTGTTGCATTCACATGGCGCTTTGCTCAGAGGAGCTTCTTTGTTTCGCTAGAATTTCCTTTTTCATTGTATATTTTGTCTAAGCATCATTTTCCATACCAGTTAGGGAAGTTCTAGTGTCTATTGCTGAAGAATTTGAAAGCTCAGTGTGAAAATTCTGTAACATTTTCCAGCTGTTTTCCATTCCGCTTCCTAATCATCTATCAAATATGTATTACGCATTGGTTTATAATATATATGGTTTAGAGTCTGCAAATCATTAAAGAGCATGACATGGTTGCAGGAGATACCTGTGAGGTAGTATTAGTTCCCTTGCTTCAATGGGGATTGTGGAGCACTAGATTCCTTGTTGTAATTCCTGAATTTAACAGAACTCTCCTGGAATGAATTTCAGTTGAGATCCTTTACTCTCCTGTCAGGGTAACTTGAATTAGTTTTGTGGAATTCTAAAGCAATGCTGTGGAAGTTGGGAGACACTAAAATTAGATTTAGGAACAATCTTCAGGAGAAGAGGGTTTCTGAAATTCAGATATTGGAAAGACCTGTTGTGTTTTCTTGTTCAGGGTTCATCTCTGACAGACTACCAGTGGGCTCTTACCTCAAGGTATTTAAATGATTCAATCAATGATGCCTTTTGCTTGAAGAAGCAATCTTAATGAAGCACATTGGTTTGTATATATGTATTTCTAAAGAGTTAAACTTACAGAGAGAAGTATTACTTGGTGGTGACATACCTGTCAAGCTGCTCTGTAAATCAGTAGATGGCATTTGTAAGTTTTTCCACCTAGACATCACAGGAGAATATTTTTGTCAAACTGTGGGTTTTTTTTTTTTTTTTGAGTGG
>NDXB01008200.1:28940-43536 GCA_002631895.1 Agapornis roseicollis
GGTTTTTTTTTTTTTTTGAGTGGAATATGAGGATACTTTGGTGGGTATTTGGCTACTAGCAAGTTAGTCACATTCCTAAAATTAATTTCAGATCCTGGAAACCTGGAAGACTTAAAACAATAGCTGAGATGATGTAGATGCATATATTTTTCTGTGTACCATTTTTCCATACAAAATAATCTTAATATGTTGGGCTCCAGTGATGGAGGTATGAACCCATTCTGTCAAACTGTGTGTGTCACTTGTATCTTAAGCTCTGAATAGCCTGAGAGAAAGTAGTCAGCTTTTTATCAAAAGACCCAGGTGAAAGGGATAGCCATTTTATGCCCAAGCAGTGGGGCTGGATCCCTCTCCCCAGAGAGTCTGGGCTGTTATGGGAGGGGACTGCTGCTTCCGGTGGGTGTCAAAGCCTCAATCTGCAAACCCAGTTATGGTAATGATGGCATAGAGGTTTCCGAAGTGTTTTTGTGCTGTGTGTTTTATAAATCCATCAGCATCATGTTGTATTTCCTTCCAAATTACCCAGTGCTTTTGTCTAAGGTGAATAACAACAGGTTAATCAACTACTTAAGGTGGAAAACCAAATGGGGTGAGAAACTTGTGGCAGGATGCTTGCTTTTTTTCTTCTCTCTTTAAGTGTACACAGGGTTTATTTGCAGTACAGACCCTGTTTCCCACTCGCAGCTCCTTTGCTGTGCAGGAATCCGGGGAGGACCCCATAGATGCTGCGCTTGGTGGCTGAAGTCCCATGTTTCTTCTGGGAAGTGGACAGGCCTCTGTGCAGTGTTGGTGGGGTTAGCTCATGGTGTGGTTCCTGGTTGCTCCCTGCCTCTGGGATGGCTTGTGTGCAGTGCCCCTGGGGCTCACGGAGTGATCACTTCTGCAGGTGTTGAATTCCTCCTGCTGAGCATGAGCTAGCAGGCTTCCCTGTCTTTTTCCCTAGGCTGCAACATCATCTTTCCTCCAGTGCATTAAAGCTTTGTCATCAAGCATTTCTGTCAACTTCCTTAACCTTGTGTTCAAGGTAAAGTTTCGTTTGTTTTTAATTTGTTTTATTTTGTCTTCACAAGCAAGGTCATGCAAAACTTGGCCCTGAAGTGTTAAATGGTCTCTTCTGCCGTGGTGTGTAATGGGGATGTAATGGGTGCTGCTGAAGAAAGAACTTGAGAGAGGTGCAAAGTGAAATTCAGAATTTACAAGATGATCTTAAATAAAACAGTAGCTGTTGAATTGTTTTCGATTAAAAAGTAAATGACTTGAAGCCACTGGAGTCTGCCTTTAGACTTCCATTAAAAAAACCCAAATCACTAGCTTTCCATGCTGTGTGAAAAGGTGAAAAAGTCCACAGAAACTCCCTCTCCCCGTCCCCAAATAGCAAACCCCAGCACAAACACAAAACCAAACACAAAAGTTTGATTTTCCTCATGTGTTTGTTCAAAAGTTCATGGTGGTACTTACTATTTTTATTACATTTTTTGCATCATTTGACAAAGATTGTAAATTATTCAGGCAGCTTTTAAAATAAATCCTTTTTGAAACAAACCAGCTGTCTGAAGCTGCATGTGTTAATTATCAACCCATTTCTGATGCTTGTATGGCTACTTAAGAAGGGAAGTGTTTTCCCCTGCTGGGGTTTTAGGTGCTGGGTGCTCATTGCAGTTGCAAAAGGGACTGGTCTGGTGCTTTGTGTTGGATCAACGCCATATCTGTTCTTAACAGAGTCCAGGCAATCTTTTGCTCTTGCATTGAAGCTGGCACCTGCTGAATAAAATGTTTTTTTTTTCCCCCAAGTCTGTTAGAGAAGGTGGTTTAAATCTGTCATCTTGGTCTGTCAGTTTTTAGCTAAGAGAGTAAGATGCCCTACAGGAATTTTTCCTCATTATTTGTAGCTTGGAATGCATCCTAAAATGAAACCAAGCTTTGACATTCTCTTTCTGATCTTTCGTGTGGTCATTGGGGTGTTAATAAAGGCAGACTTAGTGACAGTTCCTTCCTGCTCCCCCCAAATACATTTTTTAGACTTGAGCTTTCAGCATTTATGCTGTTTTTTCAGTGGTGGTGTTCTTCCAACTCGATAGCAGAGAAGCAAGCATGAATACAGCCTACTGTTAATTTTTAGAAGTGGAAAATCTCTGACTGATTTCAGTTTTGCTTTTGCTTTTCTGTGCTGACCCAACTACTGTTCTTTCTGTGACACTTGCTTTAGAGCTGCAGCTTCTTGAGGGGTTGTGAGCAGGAGGAGGCTGGGGAAGGGTGTCATGGGGCAGGTTTCTGCTCCAGTGGGCACCATTACGACTTATGTGCAGATGAAATGGTCCCACGTCAGCACTGATGCCCAGTGCTGACTTGCAGCATGGGGAAGTTAAATCAACTTCTTTGGTTCTGTTGCGTATTCTGCTGCATAAGCTGTTGTCAGGAGTCACTGATGTCCCTCAGTGGAGTTTAGTGCTGTTCACACCATGGCTCACTGATGTGCTCCTGTGTGTGAGGGGACATGTCTGGCAGATGTTGGTGAGCTGGCTTGTGCCTAACCAAATGTGAAGCTTCATGTGAAAAGGTGTCATCAACCTGACTCTTCTTGAGCGCCTTTTAAATCAAGGTGCTACTAGGGTGCTCCTAAATAGAGTATTCTTCTATAGCAAGAATTGAAAGTTGTTTAAAAAATGGTAAGGTTTTTACCTTGCTTACAGCTTTCAAGGGTGATCCTCCAGAGGAGGCAGTGAAACAGGCCTGGAGGTAATACCATCATCTCTGCAGCCAGCCCCTGCGTCTCTTGCAGACCTTCTCCTCTGCTTGATTTGGTTGGGCAGGGAATGCTGATGCCTGGCTCTGCCTGGAGGAAGCCAAGAAGGAGCACGTGCCTGTGCTGCCATCATGACCTTGCACAGAGCAGGAACTGAAGAGCTCTCCACAGCACGATGAAATGAATTATGCAAAACATGCTAATGCAGCAATGCTCCAAAGTACCAGTTTATTTTTAAGCATCTGGGCTGCCTCTTGAGTTTGAATTAATCTCATCATGATCAGGATCAAAATATTTTCCAGTGCAGGAAGCCATAAAGAAAACTGTGAGGGAAGTAGTTGTTTTTCCTTGTTCCTTTTGGGTGCTGTGTCCTTGGAAGATGTGCGTGACAGCAGAAGGCATGGCTGTTTCAGACAGGCTTTCCAGGGTGGTGGTTGGTCCCCTGGAGTGCTTGCGGATGCAACATACTCCACTCTGGAGGCTCTTCTCTCACTGCTGGGAGATGTAAGCGTGGTTTCCTTTGGTACCCGAAAGATTAGACCTGAAAACTAGCTGTGGAGCAGCTAGTTCCGAAAGGATTAATTTAAGTTGCATGTGCAGGCAGCGAAGCAGCCATTCCAGCCACTGCAAGACTTCTGCAGCGAGCAGTGTGCAGCCACATTTAACACAAACTGAGCTGAATTATTGTTTGTTTTCTTCTTTCTTTGTCTGGAAGTGTCCATTGGGGATTTTGGTATAGGAAATAAGTGACACCAACTTACTCAATGTGATTTATAATTGAGTTAAAAAAAAATCTAGCCCAATCCTCCAGCAGTTGGGAGCTACAGCATCACTGGAACCAAAGGCCTCACTCAGCCTGTGTGTCAGGTAAAAGCACTTTCATCTGCTTAAAAAAGCAGTAATTTCCCATTTATCACATCCTGCTAATTTCAATTCTGAAGGGTCAGTATAGTAAATGAGCAGGTTTTTAGTGCTTGGTCTTTATATGATTGCTCCAGTTCATGCTGAAGGGCTATGCTTTTACTCTCATAGCATTGCCACTGAGAAATGATGTGTTGTTGCCAGTTACTTCTGCAAAGGACTTCCAGGTCTGTAGGTGGCAGAAGGTATGTGATATGCACCCTTGCTTTAAATGAGTATCATTTCACTTGAGCTGATTGTTTTGACATTAATCATCTGTTTTGTAGTTTTAATAACTCAAGATGCACAGCATTATATATAGATATACTGGAAAACATAAGTATAATTTTTTCCTAGGCTTTGTCTCTTCCTAAAATAGTGTCTTACTGCTTTTTCAAGTGTTTCATTGCATGAATGCTTGGATGATGTTTAACTTGCCTATACTCTGTTACAACTAACGTACCATAGAAATTTGACATATGTTAGTTTTCAGTTTACCATGGGATATATAACAAAACAAGTGCTTGTCTTCTGTAACTGTGCAGCGTTAAACATATATTTGGGGAGGATATTCATAAAGCAACATAATAGTTGCATTGTATTGGACATGAATGGTCCTCAGATGCGCGCTGTGCAATGCGTGGACCTCCAGGACTCTGCATTGCAACTCTTGAGACCAACTGTGTGTACTTGATCATAAGCTGGAAACTTGCCCAGTGGCCTCCCAGCTCAAGCATTGGAGAGGCGAGTGGGGAAGCCTCTGCACAGGGACCCTGTGGCCTGTGCCCCTGGAGACTGACCTGCAATGCGCTAGGACTGCTGGAGTGATGGCAGCTAGTGCAGCCTGGTCTGTGCCCCAGAGAAAACCCCCATGTTGGAAAGGGAAAAACCCGTAGAAGCTTCTTTCATGTTGCCTAAACAGCGCAAAATGTTAATGGTGTCCTCCTGCTCTTTCAGAAATCATATATTGATCCAGTGGGCAGAAGTGCTTGGTGATGGCAGTAGGAGTCCAGAAAGCTGCCCTTGCCTTCTGTGACATCTGTGGTCTGTTCTGGCCACTCTGCCCTGTGGGGTATTGGCTAAGGGCAAAAGTTGCTCCTGGATTCCTGAGCAGTATATGAGAAACACTTGGGTTGTTTTTTGTTTGTTTTCTTTTCTTTAGTGTGTGTTTGGGTGTTGTAGCAGGTATCTTAAAATACAAGAATTAGTGGTGTGTCTTTTTTTTTATTTGTTTGTTTAACATGTATTATTAGGCCAGAAATAATTTTACTATAAAAGGATTTGTGGTGAATATAGATTGTACATCTGTTACTTATTTGTGTGCAAAATGACTGTATAGTTGAGGCCAAAAGTGAAGAATAGAGGGTTGCACAAATTGGCAAAGTTTCTGAAGTCCTTCAGAAGCCAGCAATTAAAATAAAAAAGCAAATTGTTAAATCCAGAAATTCTGGTCATACATCCATCTGATGTTCCAGTATGTCCCTTTACATTTCTCTTGTCCTGCTTTCCATCCTACAAGAGAGGCAAACAAACAACGCATGCTTAACTCTGTTGGTTCGAAGCCAGCTGTTCAGCAGAGGCGGGTGGCACCGTTATTGAAAGGGTCTGTGGAGCATTGGCGATAGCTTGGCAGAGTTTCTACAGCAGTTTTCTGACAAACGTTTCCAATAATTTAGTGTGTTTGGGACTGCTTCAAAGGGCTTTCTGCCCAGCGCTGAGCCTTGCAAATACAGAAGATCAAATAAATTAACTATCACAAATATTTAACTTAAAGCATGGTCAGACAGGCACTTTGATGTTGTGTGTGTGTATGAGAGCCTCTGTGTATGTGTACATTCTCACAGATATGTTAGGTCATTGTTGTATTTGTCTCCTCTCAGACATAATAAGCCCGATACTGCAAATCTAAATAATTGTGTTCCACCTTCATAGGCAAGCATGTTACCTGCCATCAATATGAAATGCAGTGTTCACAGTGTTACTGAGGAGCCAATGGTAAATCACTGCATGGTGTACTGATACCATTGAGGACTGTGGGCTTGGTTGACATGCCAGTGCTATAAAAGGCATTGTCTCTAAGGTTATTTTTCCTTACATTTGCATAAGATGTTGCTTGGTGGCCAACAACACTCTTCAGGTAAACTGAGTAAGTCAATTTAATGTAGTGATAATTAATAAAGTGCACCATGGATTGAGCCACGAAGCCTTTGGTAATAACACTTCTGTGATAGCATCTAGCTTACAGCTAGCTCTCGTGAATTGTGAATCTTGTTCTCTAAAAACTACAGCTTCTTAGAAGTGTCTCGAAGTTGACTTGTCTTCTCAGCAATCCCCTCCCACCACACAGGGAAGTGGCAGCGTGTCTGCAAAAACATAGTTCTGCTCTGTGTCAGGGTTTCCAGTACAAATGCCTGTTCTCTTGATCATGTAAATAGATATTAAGTGTGGCAAATATACAGAATTCTTTTTGGTAAATAAAACAAGAACTTCACAGAGTTTTTATCCACAAATATTTCGTAAGCTTCACAGTGCTGCAGTGGGAGATAAGGAGAGATAACTTGTTACCTTTGGAAAAAGGAAGCCTGAATTGCTGTGAGCCCCCCAGAATCTGAGCAACAGGACAGGAGTTAGAAATAATGTTCCCCACTTCCCCGCACTTGTTGTAACTCCTAGGAAAAGAAAATAGGAATGTTGGCTGCCTCCTCCTGTGAACATGTGCTTGGCACATTGGGAAGCCCGTGCTGTGTCTCTCCAGCTAGAGTGGGGATCTGGGATGTGGCAGCTGGCACTTGGCTCTTTGAAGTCACCTTTGCAGATCCATGTCAGCGTTCCTTTAAAGTCTTTCATTTGTATAGCACAGTTAAACGGAAGCTGAAGAGCAGCATTTTAGTTTGTTTATTTTATGGTGTTTCAGGGCATCTTTTCTCTTTGATGTATTTAAAAAAATAGTCTCATTTTGTACTGGGGACAGAGTTAATGGCTTTATTTGCTTCTTGACTTCTCTTCCAGCGTTTTATTTTCTGATGTGTCCTGGCGGTGAGATGAGGTTTTTGCCCCTCTTTGTGTAAGCACATATGTATGAATTGAAACTTTTCTTTTTGACCACAAGGCCTGTTTCAAAGATAATTGGCCTTTGAGTCCAGATGAAGGTGAGAGAGATTATATTCGTCTACAGATGCTTCAGTCTGAAAAAGCTGGTTGGTGCTGCAGTCTCTCCAGCACACCCTGCAAAGTGCTGCAGCACTGATGCCATGCAGAAGACCTCTTTTGGAGAAGTAATGGCAGTATCAAAGCAGTAGTGGAGCTTGTTTTAGGGGAGAAGATAAAAGGAGGTTGTGAGGTTCTGAAGAATCGTCTTGACTTGGAAATTAATTGTGTGTTTTCTGTCAGTAGGAAAAAAGGCAGTTTTCTTCTTTAATGTAGAGATGTCTGAGCAGATGGATGGTGCACACCAAACACTTAGGGGAAATGCTTTTAATATGATTTTTAAAATCCTTTTATATGAGAACCTGTAGTACCTGGGATAGACAGTCACCAGTGTTTTACTTGCATGTATTTGCTGTGCTGAAGGTATTCATGAAAAGTAAGCAATTCAGCTGGCTTGGATCAAATGGCAAAAGAATGGGAGAAGAGGAATTTAGGAAGCTGTCAGCTTCTGTATGTATTAAAATTAAATGACCTTTCAGATCAGCACACATGCAGGCTTATGTATCCAGGTATGTGACTGATGACCTTTCCTCCTAAGCAAGGTATCTCTTTCACACATGGTGAGTCTTCAAAAGCTTTGTACAGCACATTGTTGCTATTATATCTTTACCACAGTTGTCCACCTCTCCGTGGGCCATTGCTTTGTATGTGAGCAACAGAGATGTTTTCCAGAAATAAAGCTGTGCTTGTAAATTCAGACTGTTGGTCAGACTAGAAGGCAGGTGGGCTTTCTCTGTGCTGGAGAAAGATTTTGGCAGAAGATTAAGTGCTTCAATTAGAATATAAATGAAATTGTGCAAGAGTTTACATGAGCTGAGTCCTTGTGTTCAGCAGCAGCAGTATCCTTCATCAGCAAGTGAGATGCAAATGAATTTGTTGTTTCACCGGGCAGGACAGGAAAACCACTTCACAGTTTTTGCATGCTGATACTGCTCCTGTATCCCCATATACAGCAGTGATTGCAGAGGGCAGTCTGTGCATCATGAGCACACAGGATTTTCAGTTAAGATGAGGAACTCTGATACCTACAAATGTGAGGCAAAAATTGATTAAGCATGAAATTCTTTTCTGGCAGTGAATTCCTGGTTGGCTCAGAAACAAGAAGTTGCACAACTGAAAAGGAAAAGGACTTCTACTTAGAAAGCTCTAAGTTATTGTTTGTTTGGTTTCGCTAATGTTTATTTTATGTCTGATGTCAAATCTTTCTTAAAGGTGAATTACTCCTTCTGTTTAGCAAGTGGAGTGAAAACTACCCAGATGCACTTGTAAGGCATTCAGTAAATTGTTAAAATTGTTTTAGGTGCTCTGAGGAAGTGGTGATCCTTGAGGTGAGAGGCCTGTGTAGAGCAGGGTTAATACTTGTGTTTCTAGTGCAAAGCACAGTTCTTGTGTTAAAATAATCCAGGCTGTATACATAAATAAGCATATAAATTTATACATTAAAACAGGAAAAAAAGAATAGCTGTTGTAATATTTTTAAGGTTAATCTATTAGCTTATTTGGGTATATTCTCTCAGTTGGTGCTGCTATGCCAAAATGCGTTCCACAGAGAGATGTGTAAGGAGGAAACAGCCTCCTTTTTAACACTGAAAAAAGACGTGTTTGGATTTATTCACTTTTAAGAAATGATAGCTTTAGGAATCACTTGTTAAGAAGATGTTCCTTGTGTGATAGCTCTGCATTGGAGGTGCATGCATTGCATTTGCCCCAGTGCTGCCTCCCAGCCAAGCTGGTGGCTCGTGAGAGAGCCATGTGTTAATGCTTCAGTGAACCATTAGCACTGCAGTTTACTGCAGCGAGAACTTTTCTCACAAAGATGCTAGTGAAAAACAAGGAGTGTTTCCCTGAACTGTGGAGCAGCATAGCCAAAACACCGATTAAGGCCTTGAATGTGGCTGCTCCTGTCCTGCTGGGCTTTTAGTGTGGCTGACCTTGTGCTTTATGGTAGATACCACATCCATGGACACATCTGCTTTACCTCCCTGGAAGCTGCAGACATTGACTCTCCAGTGCTCAGTAATGACCTAATTTTCGTTTCTGAGTTACTGCTACTTACTCAAGGTGCCAGGGGCCTGGTTGTCGGCTGCTTCCTCTTCTTTCAATTAGAAGAGATTTTTAGTCTTCTGCTTATTCCCTTGATTAGCAATTTTTGGGTTGAAACTTTCCCTTTCCTCATAGGAGTGGGAATCAGCAGCTATTGCAGCATCTCAGTGCATAATAATAGTAATGGCTTTAGCGAGTGCTTAAAAGAAAGCAGATCATTAGGTCAATGGAATGTTTTTGGCCAGACTCCGTTGGTGGAGATGTCTGTGTGGGTCCCTCCTGCAAGTACTTCTCAGAAGTTGTGGAGTCCAGTCCTCACCAAAGGCGGTGTTTGCATTGCTGTTTCTGCCACATTAACTGCCAGTGCAGGACAGACTTTAAAATGCTGGATGTCTTTGTGTTTACATGTCACACACTGGCAGTTTTACCATGTGGCTACCAAGTGGTGCTTGCTGGTGGGGTTGGCTTTGCTCCTGTTGAACCACCAGGCTTGTGGAGCAGGAGAGACCCAATAGGACTTTTGGAGAGGTTGCAAGCATTATTTATTACCTGTGTGGGAACCTTGGAGGCATTTTAGTACTTCATGAGCGCTGGGTTGTTGTGCTTTTTGTGGATCCATGCATGATGGGGGAAGTGGTGTGGTGGGAAAAAGTAGGAGGAGCTGGGTGGTGAGTTGGCACATTCAGTTTGTTTATTAGAAAAGCAAGGGACACCCTGGCTTCATTGCAGGCATCGACTTCACATGAACTAGACACTTCATGCACGGCTGAGGAACTGACTTGGGAGCAGCCTGCTTTGCCTCCCTTTAGTTATCTTGAAGGCATTTCTAACTTTGTGGGTGGGAATGCAGCTGAAGAAATATCAACATGCCATGAGCAAATGCACTTCATTCGGGAGCACTGTTTAAATTTTTTGCATTAGTAGGAGGCTGAGCTGTGTTTTTCTTCTGTCTTATTTGTGTACTTGGTGGTGGATTGAGGGAGGGTTCCTGTACACTGTGCATTGGAGCAGTCTGGAGCAATTTGACAGTATATAATAAAAATTTATCATAATGATAAAGCTGGGGGACGAGTGGGGGGAAGGCTTGGGTTTGCTGTCCCACAGCCACACCAGCCCCTGACTTGCTGTGACAGCTTTCCCTTGTTGGGCTCCCTGAGGTGCACAGGAGGCTGCTGTGGCTGCGGGAAGCAGTACTCTGCTTCAGGGATTGCTGCAGTTTAAGGAAGTAGGGTTTGTCTGTGCCTTCACTGATACAGTTATCTTGTCTGTCAGCTGAGGGACGTGTGTCCTGTGACAAGTGATGTGATCTGTTATGCCACGTTTTTATCACATTAGGATTACCTTTGCACTCTTCATTCTCTTTATTTTTGATCAAATCAGCCTGTAGCTTACAGAATGACCAGGCTTTTTTTGAGCACTGTCCCTGTGGTTTTTGTCATGAGAACCCAGTTGCAGCTGCACATCATCTACTGCTGCACATCATCTACTACTGCACATCCTGTACTAGTGCAGAACACATTTCTTTAAATACGTAGCTGTGATGCCATTTTTTTCTACTCTTCTGTCACATATGATCTCTTGCAAATGTCACCAAGTTTTTCAATTGAGTAAGAAATTAAAAGACAGGTCATTTCTTTCTAGGATAATTGCCTGCCATTGCTGCTTCCTTCCCAGGAAGCAGAATCATTTGTATGTCTTTGTGCTCTGCCCAGTGCAAGCCTGTATCTCATAGGCTTATCCAGGTGCTAAAATAGTCCCTAAGGACACCTGCAAGTGACTGAACTTGTGGCCACAGGCTAATGCTGGATGTGTTTGTCCTAGAAGCAGGATTTGTGCCTCCTGAACGCTTCTTCCCACCCCACTGGACCCAGGTCTAAGCAGTGGTGGGCACGGCTGGGTGGCTGGTTATCAGGCTGTGGTGAGCAGGCACAGCCCAGGAGGCAGGAGGTAGTGGTAAGGAGAGGGGACAGCCTTTCCTCCCACAACGGTGAGGACATCCTCTACTTCCTGGGCTGGTATGGCAGTGGATGGCGTCAGCTTGCTCAGTGGTGATGTTAATCAAAAGATCAGCCTTTTGCAGGTCTCTCGGTACCCTAATGAGTTTGGCTTTTTAATTCTTTGGAGTCTGTATGTATTAGAGCACTCAATGTGGAAGCAGAGAAGGTCTGCTGGAGCAAATATCATTCCCCAGTCTGATGGTCTTTGCCCTCTGAAATGTATGGCTTGTTGGTAACATCTGGTGGATACCACTTTTAATTCGAATGCCACTGATGTTTCTGAAAGATGCTTTTCAGTGTATTCATGGGGCCTGATTTTGCTGGTGTTAGAGGCTCTTCCACTTCAAAAGTGATACGTGGGTGTGCTGGGCGGTTAAAAATTAGTGCCTTGATTTATTTAAAATTGCACCGTCTGGTTGTGCTGGGCATAAGGTGCAACAGCAGCAAAAGGCACTGACTTACAAGAAATCTTTGTGTCTAAGGTTGGCGAGGACTGTTGGTGGTTGTGTCTGTAGATGCAAATCTAATCCTTCACCCCAATCTGACAAATTTAGGTGGTCTCTGCTCCTCCTTCTTGGTCAGGAATAAGTCTTGCAAGCGTGATAATTCTCTGCATTATGAGATAGGATAAATGGATTTTGTTCTCTTGTCTGGATGTGCAAGATGAAATTAATACAGTTCTCTCTGAAAGCTTTATTGATGCACTTGAGGGCTGAATTTGGCCTGTATTTTTGTAGTTCTAACCTACAGCAGTCTGCATTCCTAAATTGGAAAAGAGTCACACTAGAAACACAGACCGTAAGCATTTTGAAATACCCTGAGTTTAGAGTGGGGAGTCATGGGATGGCTAGGTTCCATCTCAGGGAGTTTGTGTCGGGGCTGTGCCTTTTGCTATCTCCAGAGCCCTTCTAATATGGGTGAAACTGCTCATTTTTTATTGCCTGGCTCTTGTAAGGAACAGAAAAGTCTTGGGTTGAGTATTCAGCCTGAGACAGACCCAGCATAGAGACTTCAATGAAATAGTCAATACATGTCACAGTTAAAAGCATCTGGAGATAAGCTGTCAGGAAGGACAGAGTAATAAATCATGTTGTTAGCCTAGCAAGATGGACTTTTGTACTTAGAGTTTCATGTAACTCTAAGTACAAATTTAATTGAAAGTTTAGGAGAGAAACTAACTCCTGGTTGTTTATAGTATTATCTTCTTACCTAATAGGATATGTTTATTTCTGAATATAGCATCTTATTTATGAGCTCCTGTAAAATAACAAAGTTTTATTTTACTTCAGATAAAACAATAACCGTACTTATGAACATCTACGTGTAGACTTCTTTGGATAGTGTTTTACAATGGATTCTTTACATCTTTCCATAATGTGCTCAAACCCTCAGATTACGTGAAAATACGAAACTTTCATTTTAATACGCAACATCTTTTACAAAGATTTGCTGGAGTCCCTGACTTGTGGTAGCACTGTAATGTGTGGAGGTTATATTACATGAATAACCACGTCACTTGTAGTCTTAGTCATACATGATTTAGGATCTGTAGAGGTTTTTACTGTTCTTTTAATAGTCAAATCATCTGGAAAACATACTTAAGATTTACATTGTCTATTTTTTTTTGATGTTAAACCAATCTAAAAGTCGACA
The DNA here is from genome assembly GCA_002631895.1 of Agapornis roseicollis. Lineage (NCBI taxonomy): Eukaryota > Metazoa > Chordata > Aves > Psittaciformes > Psittacidae > Agapornis > Agapornis roseicollis. The sequence goes on from NDXB01008200.1 coordinate 41,484, forward strand.
AAAGTTTTCCTCAGTGTGCAGGCCTGAGCAGCCAGGAATTGCGCTCCACCTCAGCAGAGCATCTGTGGTCAGAGTGGGATATGTCAGAAACAGGTTAATAGTGTTTAAGATCTGGTGCAGAAGTTCCAGATGATGAGAAATTCTCCTTACTCAGTAAGCTTGCAGACTGCCCTCCCTGAGTGTAGTTGCTGTAAGCTTCCTTTCTCAAGACTCTAATTCTATAATAATCCCTTAAATAAGCACACAGCACAGGTTTTTATCTTTTCTTTTAAACAGATATTGCAGCTGAGAACCATGTAGAAGCAGATGTTATTTCAGGGGAATGAAAATTAAAAATTCCCAGGTTTTTATTTTAAATTTTATGTGCCAAGGAGCAGTAATTTTACATGAGAATGCAGACGCTCTGTTTCAGTCTGCCCTGTTCCCTGGCATTCTGCTCTGCATCTGCAACTAACTTGCCCTGCTTGTGGATAACAGTCTCATTCCAGCTTTTCCTTTGCTGTCCTGGAAGGCAGGCAGGGAGTTAGCTGGATGGTGTGAACAGAAGACGCTAAAGGGCAGCTAGGATGCAGTGACCTTGGTACCAGGGGATGCTCAGGGACCGTTTCAATACCAGTCTGGTAACTGCAAATGCAGTTTTTCAGGCTGGGTATCCTGCTTGTGCAAGCAGTGACAAAGTGTATGGCAGTCACACTCCTGGTATCATTTTGTGGTTGAAAAATAAAAGAGAAAATTCTGCACGAGACTAATCCGGATGTGTGGTCCAGGGGCATTTACTCAGAAACAGCTATCAGTAGAAGAGTTTTCTAAGTAATGATGAACCCATTTACTCATATAGGAATTTAATTTAAATTACTTAAAACCATATTTTCTTGACATATCATTAAAAAAAATAATGTGCTGGCCTATACATCATACCTGAGTTCAGTGTAATCTGGGCAGCAACTTGATTTTGGTTGTCAATGGATTAATTACTTTTGTTGTAGATTAGTAGTTCATCACTTTGCACGTGAACTTCACTTTTCCTTAGAACTTTGTTACAGCCAAAGATGTGTTTTTATCAAACTTCATATATTGAATCCTTAAAAGCTGCCCTTGTAAACATCAAGTGGTTTTTGTTAGTTATCAGGAAGCCAAGAAAACCTTGAATGAGATTTGATAAAATCTATTACCAGTATTTATGCATAAATACTGGTCATATGCATTGAATGCTGAATGAATTATAAAAAAATTGAGTAATAGAAAAAAGATTAATTGAAAGATTGGAAAAAGAAGCAGCAGAGCTTTGTTCCGTGTTTTCCAATTTCTTCTTAGTATCCTGAAAATAATTAGGAGTGTTGAGTGTGATGGAGACAACGGGTCGAACAGGAGAATTTATGCTGACAGCTAGTGGATCAGCTACTTTCTAAATAAAGATCAAGAGTAGGCAGTCTTACATTCTGCTTGATGAAGTTTAATCATTTGGAGCGGAAATCTGGAGAGAAACAAAGCACTTTCCCATTCAAATACAGCATTTTTAGAGTGCTGAAAGTGCAGGAAGTTTGTAGATTTTGGTAATTGGACAGTCACCTGTAAACCACTTGGAATGGTCAGAAAGTAGTACTGCCCTAAGTCAGTTATGTTTCTCACCAGACCAAATGAGACTTTGTCTCTGAAAATGTGTACCTTAAAGAGTGACTTCCAGCTCTCCAAGTAAGGGTTATTTTCATCTTGGCATGTAAATGAATATTAGAGCTGGAAATTCACCAAAGGTGTAGCCAGGTGTTTAGATTCATGAGGGACTCACCAACTACCTGCTTCCCAGTGGTCCTCTCCACCCCAGGGCAGTTCTGCACTTGCTTTGCCTTTGTCCTAGCTGCAGGGCTTATGGCTTTTTATTCCTTATGCAGCTTTTTACGTTGCATCTTGATTCCTTTCGTCTGGACTGAGCTAGAAGAGCTACTTTTCCGTATCTTAATCCTCATCTGTCTAAATCAGTCCTGTTTTGTTGTTGTTTTTTTTTTTTTTTTTTTTTTTTGCATTTAAAACCTTTTTCTTCGTTACCTCATTATAG
>NDXB01008200.1:46914-62249 GCA_002631895.1 Agapornis roseicollis
TTTTTTTTTTTTTTTTTTTTTTTCTTTCTTTCTTTCCATAATCACTGCAGGTATGAAATGAAAGACCAGAAAACTAGTTGAGTACCAAAAGGTCTGCAGGTCATTAGAGTGATACTAAAAGCTGGTGTTGCCTTCTCTCAAAATAGAGGAGAGAGGAAATACAGATCTGACAAAGAAACAAAACCCTAAATAAAGCTTTTTTGACATTGGATTAGAAGACATGTTTCTATCTAGTAATGTTAATTTGACATAATGCTTGTTCAGTTGAGACAACTGTAGTGCACAGTAAGAAGCAATGTTCCTGTGTTCAGAACAGAACACCTTCTCTCCTCTGGGTCACACTATGCCCTGTGCAATGCTGCTGGGTAGCTTTCTGTGTGGAGCTGCTCTTTTTTTATGGAAGTGTGCACCAGCATGTTTTGTGTAGTCTGTACTGCTCCTGTGCTGTTAGTCTACCTCTATGTGCAAATGTGTAACATCTTTTAATTTTCTTTGGTGGCATCCATGGATGAAATCTGTTGCTTGTGGCCCAAAAGTCCCTTGTAGCCGTATAGTTTCTGCATCTTCTTTCTTGGGAAAGGATTGGATGAGTCACTGTGCCAGCCGTGTGACTTGCAAAACTTACATGGAAAGAGGAAATCACTTTAAACTGATGGAAGGTAAATTCAGATTAGATATTGGGAAGAAGTTCTTCCTTGTGAGGGTGGTGAGGCACCGACACAGGGTGCCCAGAGAAGCTGTGGCTGCCCCATCCCTAGCAGTGTTCAGGGCCAGGTTGGATGGGGCTTTGAGCAACCTGGTCTGGTGGAAGGTATCCCTGCTTCTGGCAGGGGGTTGGAACTGAATGAGCTTTAAGGTCCCTTCCAAGCCCAAACTGTTCTAGGATTCTGTGATTCTATGGAAGACTCTCAGGGTCAGTGGGCAAGCTGTCTTCCTGCTGGCTTGGTAGTGGGTGTCAGCGGGAGCAGCCACCTGCTCTTACCTTGCAGCCAGTTTTGTGATCGTCAGCCATCTATGCAGACACATTCCTGGTGGTCCTCAGTCAGTGCCTTGGGGTCCTGTCAGCACTGTGAGGGAATGGGGCTTGGAAGCAAAGGTGGTGATGCAAGCTTGGAGCATAAGCAAGCTGCAAGAGAACGAGTAATTTCCAATTTTCAGGAGTGGGGACTTTTTGCTAACACTCAGGGAGTGAAAGGCATTTCCCATTCTGCTAAGCAAACATGAGCCTGGGCTTAGAGATCCTTTATCTGGGAATAGTTTCCCAATGAGATGAGCTGTGCCTTGGTCAGTTTTGCCACTTTTGTTTGTGAGCATCAAGGCATAAATTAACACTGCCCAAGGGATCCTGGCACACTTTATTTTTCAGTTTTGGGGGGGGCTGTCAGCACTGGTTTGAGGTTTGCCTCTGTCTCTTTGCCCAGGCTGTTGCAATGTGCTATCCCATTCTTTAGGACATGATAGAAAATGGTATAGCACTAATACTTTTTTCATAATATCACTGTATAGCTTATAATTGTAGAACTATATAAGAAGCAGCTTAAGGATGCATATGAAAGGTTTTTGTTGTCTAGTCATTGCATAACAGATTTGTGTATATGCAATTTATGATTTATTTTCAGGAAGGATGGAGATTTTGTCCCTGTGGTAGTTTCTCTTGAGTAATCAGTTTCATCCTTCGTATTTCCTGTGTTTTCTTTTTTAGCAGAATACAGTCTTTTTAGAAGAGTTCATTTTACATTTAATTTATGTTCAGTTCTGTATATATTCATGATCAAATTCTGGTTTTAGTTAACTTATAGACAATTTCATTGACGTCAAGAGAAGCTGGATGCAAGTAACAGTATGGCTGTCCATGATTTTATGCATCTATTGCTTTCATTTTGGCTTGCAGATACAGATCTCTGGTGTCTGCCATTACAAAGAACAGATGCCCCTCATTTCAGACCCAAATTTATTCCTGTCCCACACAGATCTGGTTAGCGTTCTTGCCCTGTTATTGTTACACACAGCACAGATGCATTTGAAGTGGGAGGTCAAGGAATCAAGAGTACAAACAGTGCTATATGTTTAAATTTTGCAATCTCATAATATTAACAGTTTCTTACTTTGCTTTTTCCACATTCTTCATTTGGAATTCTTATGCTTGAGTAAAAGCTAGAGACTTGGTTCCCGTTTGTGAATCTGTGTGTGTTTGTATCTAGGGACGTGGTTTTGGGTGCTGGGGTACACATTTCTTGCTTTGAAATCAAGTGGCTTTACAGACATGGACTGAATTCTGTTCTCTGGATAGATGCATAATTGCACAGATGTAAACCTGGAATTGCATCTTTCCACTTGGATGCTGTTCCACTTGTTTGACACCTCATTTCTGAATCAGAGTGAACTGAGGGCACTGCCTGTGTGCCCTGTCAGTATTGTATGTGCACTGCACAGGGCCAGGAGTCATGGGATCCTCCTCTTCATACTTGAGTTGCTCTTACACATGTGCAGTCTGCTGGTGCCTGGTGTGGGTGCATTGGTTCTCCTAGTGGGGTGCTCTGAACTGTGAAGGGGAAGCCCAGAAGGAATAGCTCTTTAGTCGGCATGAGTGTTATGCCTTCCAAACGAAGTAGGGCTGGGCTAAGCATCAGCTGTCTGTGACACCCCTCCAGTCTCCCCTCCCAAAAAAAAGACTTTTCTTATTACTCACAGAGCATTATTCATTTATTTATTTTTATCTGAGTCTCTGGGGAAGAGCAGGAGGGGATTTGTGGTGACTGTGGTCCTTTCTGTTCCTGTTTGATCACCAAAAAAGCTGCCTGAGCCTCTTGGGCTTTGTCCTGACTTGACCCTCGCCCTTGGTGGGTCTTTGATTCTTGGCACCTTGAGAAGCTGCTGGCAAAGATGGCGCTAGTGCCGTCTGTTGTGCTGATTTCAACACATTCTTGCAGGCTACCATGCAGGAGCAGGCTGTGTGTGCCCTCATGGCAGTTGTCACTGCTGGCATGGGGCTCTTCACCAGTCACATCGCTTGGTGCCCTTGAAGCACCTCTCTGCTTTTGCCTTTAGATGAGTGAAATGAGGGTCTCAGGGAAAGTAAAATTTCATCTTGGGAGCCATTAGTGACAAATTTTAAGATGTATTAGCACTAGCACTGTAAAATGTTCAATGGCAAAGGGAGCCATGGGGAGTTGGGATGGATGTAGCCACTTCAGGCAGTCTTGCATCCCTTTAGTGTGATGAACATGAAGATTCAACTGTGTCCTGGGCTGCATCACCAGCAGGTCGAGAGAGGGGATTTTGCTCCTCTGCTGCACTTTTGTGAGAACCCCCCTGCAGTGCTGTGTCCAGCTCTGGGGCCCCCAGTATAAGAAGGATGTGGACCTGTTGGAGCAAGTCCAGAGGCCACAGAGATGCCCTGTGCTGTGGAAACAGGCTGAGAGAGCTGGGCTTGTTCAGCCTAGAGAACAGAAGGCTCCAGGGAAACCTTAGAGCAGATTCCAGTACCTTAAGGGGTCAACAAGGAAGCCTCAGAGGGGTTTTCAACAAGGGCCTATAGGGACAGGAAAAGGGGGAATGGCTTTAAAATTACAAGAGGGCAGATTTAAATTAGATACTAGGAAAAAGCTCTTCCCTGTGAGGGTGGTGAAGCGCTGGCACAGGGTGACCAGAGAAGCTGTGGCTGCCCCATCCCTGGCAGTGTTCAGGGCCAGGTTGGACGGGGCTTTGAGCAACCTGGTCTGGTGGAAGGGGTCTCTGCCTGTGGCAGGGGTTGGAAGGGTGAATGATCTTTAAGGTCTCTTCCAGCCCAAGCCGTTCTGTGATTCTGTGATTTAGTGTGGCTTATGCAAGATGTGGGCTTGGGTCTGGGGAAAGCAGCAGAGCTGTAGCACTACTGGGCTGCAGTGGTGGTGGGACAGCCCAGGCTGCTGCAGCCACCTTATGCCTGTGCCTGTTCTGGTCCAGATACATGTGCTTATAAAGGGATCCTGGGAATGGTGGGAAGGCTGGAGCAAGGCAGAAACAAGCAGTCTCATTCCCTTCTTCTCTTTGTTAGTAGGGGTAATTTATAGATGCTGATACAAAAGCTACCTGTTGAAGCCTCATTGAGTTTAATGAAGTGAGTTTACCATGCTTGGAAATGAAATAAAAACCCTAACAAGTCAGTAACTTTCAAAGGAACAGGAGTGTGATTAAAAAGCTTTATTCTGAACTGCCTGTGATCCTGAGTCATTTACCAGATACACTTACTGATTAAATAGCGTCCTAACTAAAAATGAAGGATCAGCAGAGGAAGATTGTATTGAGAAATAACAACAAAACGGGATACTGATACCAGCGGAGTAACTACTTTTCCAGATTCACACCATAAACCCGCTGGTGCTTCCAAGTCAGATCACATGTCTGAGCAAACAGTGTTTGCATTTTCTGTGCTGGGATAACTGTAAATACCTGCCTGCACTCATGGGAAGGTGTTTCACAGGAGCTTCTTCCTGCTGCAACATTACAGCTTCAGCACTGGACTTGCCTAAACAGATTCTTGTCCCCGGAGGAGCCCTGGTGCCAAGGCTTTGGAAGGGGAATGCTGTGTGGCTGGGGTGCGATGGTGCATTGCGCAGCTTAGGTAAAACCATGGGGAGGGGGGACCAAAGGGCTGCGGGGCACATTGGAAACCTGGGCTCTGTATGTGGGTATCCACATAGGGAGGTGAACAGTGAAAGCCTCAGTTACAGCGAGGACTTGTTAAAAGTCTGGAGCATTAACATGTTAGTAAATCTCAGCTGTAAAGATGAAACAAGTTGACCTTCCATGAGTCCCTCAAATTTGGAAAATATTGTAATGTACATATCTATCTTAAAGCATTTAGATATCTAAGGATGAAAGTAAAATGTGAGTACAAAATCACTGCTGTAAATCTGAGTGCAAACCATTACTACTGTAAAGTAGGTGTAGAAAAAAATAATGTATTTTGTGGAGCCATTAACTGTGAACTCAGGAATGTTAATTTCTGTATGATTGTTGTAGACGAGGGATATTACCTCTAATAATTATGTGGATTGCACATCCAAACATGCTAGCAAAGAGCAGAAATAATATTAGCCCCAGTTCACCCAAGCACACTGATTTGATGAGAACGGCATAGTCAGATTTGAAGTCTGAAATGAGGCCTTTGCAAAATGGGCAGCCGGGCTCATGTTCAAGTGCCTGCCTACAGCAGAGCGTCTGTAGAGATCGCTAATTCTGGTTTTATTTAAGCTGCATAAAAATGCATCAAAGCTGGGGGTGTTTTTGAGAAGAGGCCGTGAATTCTGACTTTGGTGTTGGGCTGAAGCATGAGCTGCTTTTAAAGATGCATTGCAAGAGAATGCGGGATCTCTAAATGACTTAAATGCAAAGTGGTTTGAATTTCTTTGAGTGACTTGAAAATAGTTTTGTGAATTCTCCTGTTTCTTCAAAGGATTTTGTGATGCTGGATTTTTTGGTGCTTTTAGTGCACACTGCTCCATTCCAGTGCCAAGAGGATGAGGCTCTGATGGGCTTTGATGTGGTTGTGTGAACACGTGCTCTCTTGCATAGAGTTGTATAGGTGTTTGCTTTTCTAGCAGATGAAGTGACAGAAGGAAAGTGAGCCTGGACTTCAACTAGTGGAATATCTAGTCAGTTCAATTTTACTTCCTATTGGACATCTGGATAAACCCTTTTAAAAGTGTCTCTGGTTTGTCAGTAAATGTTCCTTTGTGGAGGGGAGCCTGTAGATTACCTGGCATAGGGCTGGCCATGGTTGTAAAGACTCCAGGAGATGTTCCTTTGGCTCCTCCCCAAGGCAGTTGATGATCTTGGTCCAAAAACAGTAGGGAGATTTGCAGTAGCAGACTGGGAAACTAAAAGTGAAAGAAAACCATGAGCCCTTCTGGTCCATAGACAAAATTCCCCTCTGTGGAGATCAGGGCAGGGAGGATTTGGGTGATGGGGGAGATGAAGTGATGCTTGTCTTAGAAAGAAGGTTTTTTCCAGCTTCACGTTTCCCCCTCTCATTTGCTTGGTTATCTGAGGGAGTTGGAGTTTGAGGAAGGATTTTAACCTTTGCTCAGTGTCAGTCCCCTGTGAGCTGTGGTGGAGCAAGGTGCTATGGGCTGGGGAGCACTGGGTGCTTCCTCTTGTGCTGCCTTTCCACTGGCACCCCCTGCTCTCCTCCATGGGGCTCGGCAGGTGAGGGGTGTAGCGAGGCCCAAGAAGGTAGGGGAGAGGGAGATGATTCATGGAAGATGATTGCAGTTTTTTAGCATGACCAGCATTCCTGCCATTTCAGACACTATGATGGGTCAAACGCTGGGTTCGGCTGTGATCCTGCACTGTCTCTAGAGCTGCAGGGGTTGCCAGAATATCAGTAGACACAGAACTGGCCTCTTGCGTTTGACATGGGGAAAAGGCTGGGTCACCATGTTCACCCTCACTAGAAGTGCTGCAGGTCTGCAGTAGGCATTCTGCTTTGAAGCCACTGATTCTATTTTCCTTCATACCTCTGGGTAAGATGAAGGCACAGGAAGAGCCACAACATAGACTTTCTCCCCCAGATTTTCCATAAGGCTTCAGTAATGCTTTAAAGTCAGCCAGAGCTGCAGTCAGTAGATGTAACTCCAATGGCTTCAGGATAGCTTCCGGAGATAGCAAAAGGGAGGTTTTAAGGGGGTAACTGAGGGGTACAGACTTTGTGCACATTACAGAGACACCACTATATGCTGGTGCTATGAAGCATCAGACTGGCCAAGTACAAAACAGCAGAAGCACGCCTGGATTTTCTTGTTGTTTTAGACATTATGTTAAGTGTTGCTGAAATGAAAAGGCTTTATTTTCTTACACCCACGTGCGTGTTTACTTCCTTGTCATACCTTCTGGAGTTGAAAGGGCTCTTTCATTAAAAAAAATTCCCCTGCAAACCAGCACTTTTGTTGTGGTTTTATATGAGGACGGACCGGTGAGTTTGTGTCTGAGTTTCCAGTAAGAGCTTGGCATATCCTGGGGTCCATGAGCTTCTTTCTCTCTTTGTGCCATTGAGTCACCATGTGCCGGTGACTTGATGACAGTTCCTATGGGAACAGGCTATGGATTCTTTTAAGAGGGGAGGAGAAGTGGGCAGAAGGACAAGGGCTTTAGCTGAAACTTGGCCAGGATTTGAGGGAAACCATGATGGCACACATCCTTGAGCATGTGTTTGTGCTCATTTGCACTCTGTTGAGCGTTGCTGCTCCTGTTTTTATATGTGTTATCATTAATATCGCTCTTTTTTAAATAAGATGTGGGGGAGATGACACACAGACAAATGGGGCAGTGTTGCCAGCTCCTTGCTGGGTCTGGCTCAGGCTATCAAATGAGATGAAACACACCTTGTAGTTGGTTTCCAGAAGCAGCGTGTAACATGGGAACAAGGTTTTGCTTTGTTTGTCAAACCTGTCCTCCCAGAACCCATGCTGAGTTCAGCTGTGTAAAAATGCCTCTTCATAACCTGGCAGTAAGTGTTGCTGTCCTCCCCAGGGGACTTTCTGAGCAAGTATGACAGCTATTGGCCTGCTCCTGTCAAAGTGTCTTGATTAAAGTTTTATCTCTTCCTTCCTAAATGCCCAAGGAAACACAGGGACAGTGTCCACCACTGGGCCAGAGCTTGAGCAGGCATGCTTGGGATCACGTGCTGCTTTGGCATCGCTACATGATCTGTTAGGGCTATGCTGGACTGCCTTGGGCCTGCCTCATCAGGGGCCACCTCTCCCTGTCTTTATAGGTCATAATCTTGGCAAGTGCTTTGGTCCATTTCCATGCAGTTGATTTTTGGCAAATAATTGTGTATTTGAAGATATAGCCTCTAAAAAATACGAGACCCTTCCTGGTAGTACTTGAATATTTGCTTCTATATTGTGAAATAAACTCCTGTGTCTGCAGGATTTGCTTCTGGAATTTGTCATCAAAAAATGCAAGCAAAAAGTCAAAGGCATAAAGCATGTGTCTGTGCTTGTAATGCAAATCAGTTACTCTAGGAAAGTAAGAGAGAAAGCGGGTTAGTGTTGATGCTATTCTGGAGACAGTTTTGTATATGTGGGTGTGTCTGTTTTCATTATGAGCAAGTCTCCTATTTTTAAAGATTATGTCAGCAAATAAAGGGAAATGTTGTCTCAGATTGATAAAGACCAAGTACTCAAACCTTGCTAACATCCTGCACAGGCTGGATACTCAGCAGTGTTCAGTGAGGATTGCAACCACGTCAAATATAGGGTGGGAATTGCACGGCTAAGACCCATGTCTGACATCTCTCTCAGATTGGATACATGATTTAAGCTCCAGTGGTGCAGTGCACTCCCTGTGTCCTTGTGCGGCTGATTCTGGTGATGTGTAGAAAGATGTGAATCCCACCCCTTGATGTTTGCTGTGTGTTAGGAGACTGAAGAGGCTCAGGGACTTGCAGTGGCCTTGGGACTAGAAGGAACCCAAGGACATCTCTGGTCCCCCTGCTCAAAGCGGGGGTCAAGACGAACATCAGACCATGGGATATTATTGAGCATGGGAAGAATGCTGCCTTTCTGCTGCTGTTGTATTTGGTGATACTGAAGAATGATTGCAAACAGGGAAGGCTTTCCTAGCACTTTATTAATTTTTTTTCTCTTTGGTCCAGCTGTGCGTGCAGCTTTTGTGGCTCGGTGATGTTTGTTCTGGAGTTGTGACTGGGTAGTTTACCTGGCTGCAGAGTGAAAACCTTTATTGCAAATGAGCCAGCAAACACATTTCCTTTTAAATGTTAAAAACGTGGGGGTGTAAACAGCTTTGGAGTACAGCTCCACAGTGGACAGAAACTTACTTTTTCCCTCCCCCTGTCTTCTGATTATGGTGCAGGAGTCTCTTCCTGGCATGGAGGAGCATTAGCCAGCACAGCCTCTCTTGATTCATCTTTTGGTTTTACCTGTGGGAGCACCTTACGCGTTCCTTTAAAAGGTCTGGTGTTGCTGGAGGTGCTTGTTTCATGTCAGTACTGGGGCTGCACATGTGGCTGCCTGCAGTTAGTGTGTTACTGGGTTAGTGGCACATCTATATCCTCAGCTGGCACTGATCGCTGTGCTGCAGAGTTTTAAGATTGTTTTGGACCAGCTGTGTGGCACCATACCATGTTTTTTCCGTGCTCTCTGTTGCTGAGCATTGAGAAGCTCTTTCTGAGTGGTAATAACTTCCTGCAGTATGTGCAGAAGGACCGGGGAGGGTGTTCGTGGGACAGGGGGGCACTTCCCTGGTTTCACCTGTGCATGTCCCGTGATATGCCTGTGTGCATTGTAGCTGTAAGTGCAGCAGACATGAGGAAGTCCTACAGCAGGCGAGCATGCTGGAGGTAGTGGTGGGGCAGAGCAAAAGGCTCTGTGACTTGCCATCTGACGAGGGCAAGCAATCAGCCATCCTGAAAGCTGGAAATGGACCAGACATTAATGCTCCTGCCATTAAATGTTGCTTAGAGTACCTGGGGAGAAAATTTCAGCCTAGCGCTTCCGTAAAGTGAGTGACGCCTTTGTCTGGCTACCTCTGTGCCCAAATGGCTCTCTTGGGTTTGTTTGTAGTGGGTTTCTAGATGTCTGCCTGGGAAATGCTTGGCCCTTGAGGGTATAACAGAAATGAATGGTTTTCATTTGAGCTGTACGCCTCTCCTCCTTGTTGGTAAATTGCTGGTGATGCACTTTCTGATGGCTTTTAAGCCTTTTGGATAAAATGGGAAACAATCAGAGGTCAAGTGAAAAAGAAAAGAGTTTTGCAGAAGAAGTAGAGAATGAGGCTGGGATGTAGGTCAGATGCACACAGCACAGGACTTTAAAGGCTATTTTCTACAGCTAAATTGTACTTAGAGACTTTTTGAAGTTCACATCTGGTGAGCAGATTTAAGGTATGAGCCTCCAGTGTTTGCATAGTAGTTTCTTTGCTTGCTCTCTAAACACATGACCTGGAGACCTCCCTTTTGGTGAAAATGCTGAGAATCCTGCTGAGCTTCTTCTCCTTGGGCATTGCAGAAGTGCCTGTGGAGGCTCCAGACATGCAGATGCAAATTGAAGCTTCCTCTTTTCAGATTACCAGCCACCTGCCACACAGATTTTGCAAGTCCAGCCCTGGGCAAGGGACCAGAGAGCCTCTGGAAGCATCCTTGGGAGACCTTTGGGATGCTGGATGGCAGAGCATTATCATAGCATGACCCAGCCACCTGGGAGGCCTGTGGGGCTGCCTGCTGGTGAGACAGGCATAGGGATTTGGCTGAAGTCTTTCAGAGGAGAGGAGTGGTGGGAGATGATATGCATGGGTTATGCCTTATTCTTCCTTCACTCTGGTGTTGCTCTTGTGTTTGATCTTGCTGGAGTTGCTCCAGACTTGCATCAGAGTCGGCCCCAGCTCTCCTTTCCTCCGACAAAAATCTGGAAGAGCTCTGTTGAAGGCAGCAGAGCAGCAGAAAAATATTTATAGACAGGAAGGGAATCTGGTCTCCCCCCACCCTTTGGCAGAATAACTATCAGTTTCCTTAAGATACATGCTTGGCAGCAGTGAAACGTAATTTATCCCAGTGAGTGAGTATACTTCTCCTCAGCATTCATCAGATGTAAAATGTCATGGATTTGTCATGTAATTTAATTTCTTCCATTTGAATATATGTTAGGAATGAAGTCAGCTGAAGAGATGACAAAGGAGTATTGATGCTATGATCCCCCCACATATTTCGATGGGAGGAATGAAATGCCAGTCAGCTGGCAGTGCATACTGCTGTGCAGCCTGCACAGCGCCTGCTGTGTCCACCCGTCCCCAGTACCTGGGACTAGCAAATTGGACCAAGCAATGCCATCTGGACACCCCAAGAAGTTGGGAAGTGTGCAAGCTTTCTCCGGGCAGCCCAGGGGGAGCTGCAGGGGAGACCCTCACCATCCTAGGCAAGCATCCCTACTCATAGCCTGCAAATGCTAGTTTAAACTAGTGTTAAAAAGAATCAGTAAATTATCTTACTAGTTTATTGGGTGGTTTTTGGAAACTGTCACGTTTGTCCTATAAACTGTAACTGTAGGTTCACATTTTATTCTGCCTTGCGTTTAAGGCAAGACAGGCAACAACTTGATGGTGGTTCTGTCACCACTTGTAACATTTGAGGAAAAACCCTGCATTGTTTCTTCACTTTTAATGGGAGTATTATTCACCTTGAAGCAATGGCAATAATCACTGCTTTTGAAATAGATGAGAACTGAAGCGACTTTATGGGAAGAATGAGAGCAGTGGAAATACTGTTTTATAAGTAACAAGGATCTGTTTGGCAAAGGGGGATGCTGTTGCCTTCATGCATAGAAATTCTTGGCCAGATCTGCAGTGCCATCCCGCCTGTGGGGAGCTGGGTGCGGTCGGTGTCTTCCATCAGCTGAGATCTGTGTGGCGCCAGAGGCAATTTTATCTTTTGGCTGCTAGGACTGGGAAGGAGGCTTAGTCCCCACTCCTCCTGCTTGCCTCAGCCTCACTGAGTGTGTGGAGCACCAGCTCTGCTTCACAGGACAGCAGTAAGGTTGCTGTGGGTGCTTGGGTGGCTGTGCACTGGGCATTGCAGTCTGGACCTCAGTTTGCTTCTTGATTGTGTGGGCCTAATCCCAAACAGGTGTGAAGGCAGGAGATAAGGGCTGTTCCCTTGCCTTGGTTACACTTGGCAGGGGTGGCTTTGTGGGACCCTGCCCGGGGCAGTTCTGGTGTTCCTGTGAAGAGCCCTCCCCAGGGCTGGCTGGTGTCCTGAAGTGCCTGTGGCAAACAATAGGTATTCCCTGTGAAATGCTCCTTGGATGTCTTTTCCAAGCACTCTGTGGCTGGCCAAACAGTGCATGTGTTAATTCTCCATGGGGGGAGCCTGGCAGCAGGGGCAGAGTGGGAAGCCTGGGCTCAGTCCTGGAGGTGTCCATGCTCTCCTTGCTGTGGATCAGCAAATAAGGGAACAACCATGGGTTAATATAGACGTGGGAGGATCAATCAGTGTGCAGCCTTTTGCTATGGAAAACTCCAAGGAAGTTACTGGCTTTCCTGACACACATGAGTGGGAAAATAAATTGTGAAAGATGGGGACCCACGCTGGGTGAGGCATGGGACAACCTCAATAGGCTGGTGGCTGCCAGCTACAAGGGAGAGGATGAGCCAAGCATATATATCTATTTATTTGTGTTTGTAATGCAATTCCGTGTTTGGCTTAAACTTGTGTTTTCATATAAATAGCTTTAGTGGGCTTCACATGAAGGCAGGATCCCCTTAAATCATCCCTATCTCCTCCATGCGTGCTTGCTGCTCACCTCTTCTATTTTCTGGAGTCACTGGTCTGTGGAGATGGGGCTTGAAGATGGGAGTGGACTGCAAAGGTGCACAGTGGGTCAACAGTGTGCATTGAATTTCCTAAGGCAAAATACAGGCTGCTCTCTGGGAGAAACCATCGTTTGGTGGGAACTGGTGTAGCTGCATTAATTCCAGTGCATCATTACCTCTTCACACCAGATGGGGATCTGGGTGTGATGGTCACACGGCACATTTAATTGGTGTAGCTGTAGCATTGTAACAATTAATTACTAGTTTAGGAACCCCTTTTATTGCTCCAGCTCCTGGCATTGACCCATCATGTTTCTGTTCCTGGAGTGAGGTTATCCTGGTGTTGGGGACCTGCTGGGGCAGCACTGAGGACATGTGGTTGGGGTCAGCTTCTGCATCAGGAGAAGCTTCTGTGCCTGAGGAGCTGCTCAGTACCTGGAAGGAGGGTATGGCACTGAAGGTAAGAAGAGGGTGACAGGAAAGTTGTATGCTGTAGGAGAGCACCTATCTGTGGGAGTGTTGCAATAGCAATCTCTGCTGAAGGCTGCCAGTGGAGCCCCATTTGGGGGAAAGTGATTTCAGTGCTGTGGTTCCTGCCAAGTGGATGTGGTCACTGCTGACAAAAGCAGCAGCAGTCTTACCCCAGACAAGTGCACAACCTTTAGTCAGAGGCGCCTTTTCACATGCTGGTAGGCTAGTTGTGTGTGTGTTTCTGTTTGTTTATAATTTCTTCTTTTTCTAGTTAAAATATGTAGTGACTTTTATGCCTGCGAAAGTGGAAGACCATAAGCGTTGGCGCAGATGACCTTGCATGACTGCAGTACGGAATCCAGGGCTAACCAGTCTCCCCAGTCCCTCCTCCCACCCCATCCCTGCTTTTTCCTGCACAGTCCTTGGGAAGAGATTTTCATCTGTGTCAGAACCTGCAGGGATTTTGTGTTTGGGATGCATATTCTTCCTGGGATTAAGACTTGTTTTATTAGTAACCTAATCCATATCTGCATCTATTTCCGTGGCCAATGCCTCCTAACTCAGCCTTGTTTCTTCTCCCAGCAGCTCTGCAGTAGGAGACTGCTGGACAACATGGTGCAACTCTCTGTGACCACCACAAGTGGTGTGGACTTTCTCCTGCTCCCTGTCTGTCATTAGATGCAATGACTAGTTGAAGAAATACTATGGGAATAGGGATGAGAAACCTTGCTGCCTATGGTTTTACGGTGCAATGGCCATGAAATAGGGGGAGGCCTGTAGACAAAATGGTATGCTTTCTGTTGTAGGGTGTACCTCTTGGCTCTCTTCTTGGGGAGCATACAGTTTTTGAGCCATGCTGTTGTGTGTATCACTGAAGGTAATACTTGCACAGTCCTTCCCAGGAAGGGAGAGTGCAATTTGCCTGACAGAACCCCGGTGGAGGAGGTTTATATATTAAGTACCTTTTAATTAAAGGTGAGGAAACCGAGATGTGGAGAGATTAAGGACCAGTTTTCTAAAGAAGCTCAGTGGCTAGTCAGGACTAGATTTTTCAAAAGATCTCAGCTATTGAAGTAGTAAATGAACAACTGGATTTTCAAAGCATCCGCTCATGTTGGATGCTGAGCTCTTCCAAGCTGGGCTGTAATTGCCAGTGGGAACTGCCCACCCCAAGCAAAGGGAGGGTGTTCCTCTCCTGCTGTAGTCAGTAATGGAGTTGTTTACATCTGAGCTAGCCCCTTGCAGCGTGGGGAGAAACAGGTTCTTGGGGCTGTGAGAGGTTTGACTGTGTTAGTTTTGCACGGGGGAGCTGGATGTTGAATACACTCATTCTGCTGTTTGTCACAAAGGACCATGACTGCAGAGGGACATGTCTATGTGCAGGGTGAACCCCCCATCGTTTCTGTTGTGCTCTATCAGCTTCTGCATCGTCTATGAAGTTCAGCATCATCTACTGGGAAGTTCCCAATGCTTCCTAAGCGAGAGGGCCATGTGGATAGTTGTAAGCAGGTGCTTAAACCAAGCATCTATGAAAGAAGATACTAAAATTAGTGAAGATGCTGTAATGTATTTTGGTGCCTTTATTGAACTGGCACTGGAAATGTTTCCTGCTTCCCCTGAAAACAGTTGAATTCTGTAAAAAATAAAAGGACATGAAAAAGTCTGTAACCAGTGTGCCAGATTATTGCTGTTAAGAATACTGAATTTGAAGATCAGAAAATGACTGAACTACCATGAAAGCTTTTCTTCTCCACTAATTACCTAGTTTTGAATGGAGGCCCCAGTGGGGCAGGACTGGCCAAGGAAGGAAGGAGGAATGTAGTGTGCATTGTCCCTTTATATTCTAGGAAAAAATGTGTAGGAAATTAAAGAAAATGTATTTTCCTGTGGAGATGCTTAAGCTCATGCTGTGTTTGCAGGAAAGGCTGCTGCAGGAAGCTCTGTGTCAAAAGGGAATGACAAATAAGGGAAATTTTACCACTGTGCTCAGAACTTGCATCCATGTCCTCCATTCATTGCAGGGTGGTAGGGGGATGTGGTAGTCCCTGCCTCTCCCTCATGTCCATTAGTCATTCAGAGCAGCCGTGTGGAGGCTGCTCTGCATCAATGGTGCTGCTCAGGTAGCTCCGTCGTGCTCCCCAGAAGTGGGGGGTGAAGCTCCTCCATCTTAATTCTTACGGTCCTTTCCCCGGGGCTGTGCCACACCGCCAGCTGCAGCCATCCTCACTTGATGTGGCTGTCTTCAGATGGCTTCCATCAGCTCCACTAATGAGCAGTGCGGCTTTGTTGTTAAAAAACACATGAAAGATGCCCACGGAAGTTGCTGATTTCCCTGCCTGGCCTTTCCTAAAATCATAAAATGAAATCTTGGGGTTGCCTGTTGTGGCACAGATGCCAGCAGTAGTTATGCTGCATAGCTTAGTGCAGGCACACACACAGTCAGCTCTTTGAGAATGTTTTTCCTTTTTTGCTATTTTCCTTTTTTCCCCATTTTCCTTTTTTTCTCTTATTTTCTCTGCCTTTTTTTTTTTTTTTTTTTTTTTTTTTTTGTTTTT
>NDXB01008200.1:62368-83457 GCA_002631895.1 Agapornis roseicollis
TTTTTTTCTCTGCCTTTTTTTTTTTTTGTTCTTTTCTGTGTATGCATTCTAAATAATAAGAAATAGAGGAGAACCTAGCAGGGAGGAAGCCTGCATTACTCTCCTACTTTCCATCCTGAAGGACATGCTGTGCTGCATTTCCCATCCATGGAGCAGAGACTGTGGCCTGCAGCTCTGCAGCATGCAAGTGCAGCAAAGCTTCTCCTGCCCTGAAAGTTGGTTGTCTCATGTGGGAGTGGGCAGAACTGCCTCCACTGACAGCTCATCCTTTAGGAGGGACAGTGGCACAGTGCTCTGCACACATAATTCATGTGGTGAACTGAAAACCAGAGCTGTCTTGGTTCAACCAGGCAGCTCATCCAGTAGTCTGTGCCACCTTGTGCAGTTGGGTGTTGCAGTGCTGAGGAATGGCATTGTTGCTCCTCAATTTTCAACCAAGAAGGAAAAGTATATGGGACTTGTGGAAGGATACTTTTGGGGTTTGACATGGCAGCAGCAGGGGGGGTTTGAGTGAAGGAGTATTTGGATGAGCCAAGCTGCTCTGGTGGAAAGCATGGCCATCGTGCGCTGCTGGAGAGCTGTGTGTTCAGCCGTCCAAGGCCAGCCTGGGGCCAGGGAAGCTGAGGTAACCCACCGCATTGCTTGCCATATGTTTCCAATCACTAGTTTTCTGGCCGCCTCCGAGAATTAGCTGGTCTGACCTCACTGCAGTGTGAGGGCTGCGAAGAACAACGCCGCCTTCACCGTGCAGGGGCGTCCAGCCAGGGGGCCGGGGCTGGGGGCAAGCACAGCATGGCATGCCAGCTCCCTGACCCAGAGAGGGAGGGACCTTTTTCCCCCTATACTGCATGATGCACAAGAAAACCTCTCTGAAGAAAGTATTATTTTTATATAATTTCTGTTTTACTACCTGGTGGAGATGTATCTCCTTAGGGCAGTGCAGCCTAAAGCGTTGCGGTTTTGAGAGGTACAAGTACCATAAATTGCTGCTGGTTTGCTGCTGAACAGGCATAACCCGCTCTTCTGGGTAAGTGACAGAACAAGCTAGATGGTAATCTCAGCACACCCGTCAAAGAGTGGAGGGCCAAGGAAAAGAGGAAATTCTCTAACAAATCGGAAGTTAATGGAAAGTTATTGCAGACCTGTCAGAAGCCAGATCTGGAAGGAGAGCCTTTTTCATGCATTCTGTTTTCCTCTCTCAAACTTATCGATACCAACCTTTTATGCAGGTGCACAACCAGCAGGAGCCCAGCACAAAGGTGAAAGGGATCTGAACCCCTGAAATAAATCTGGGTTAAAGAAAATAGCAATATGACAGTATTTGCCTTTGTATTTAGACTGACTTGCACAGTCACTTGAGCAGGTTCAGCAGTGCAATACCATTTTCATTAGTCTGGATTTGGAGCTGGGGGACACAGAGGGCCTGTGTCCGTCCATGTAGGGTGAGAGATGTCAGCCCACCCCAGAGTTGTCTACCTAAACTGCTGTGGCTGAGCGGCTAGTGGAACGTGCTGTGTACCTCTGGAGTGCAGAGTGTTAATGGGACGAAGCTGGTAGCAGAAGAGCAGAGAACATGTTTGTGTGCAGCAGTATGTGGCCTTTCTGAAAGTGGGTGAAAGCCCCGCTGCCCAGCCCCATGGCTGTTCCTGCAGCACATGGCCAGGGCTCGTGCCACCCCAGCTGTGCTGTTACACATTATTAATTAATTTCTGCTTGAAGTACCCCTAGCCAGAGTGGTATGTCTGGAAGAGACTCGATGTCAGTGGGAAAGGGTGAAAATCCCTTCACTACTGCCTACTCTTGCCTTTATGTGAGGAAGGGAGTCAGTGATTTGGTGTTCATCAGGAGCATCAGCTTCAATATCGTTGCTGAAGGCTCATCTCCCACCAGCTCACCCCCTGCATAGGGCTGTGGGTGCTGCTGCTGGAGGAGAGTTGCTCTGGGATGTTCTCATGCCAGATGCATTAGTGTGGGCCAAACCAGTCTGACTGGCTGTGGTGCATAAAGGCAGATCCTGCTCCTGCTCTGTCTCCTTTACTCTAATTTAGACTGGTCCATCCAGTCTGCAGTGCAGAACCAGTAGCCAGCAACTTTCCAGACATCCTCTAAATGAAGCAGGTGGCCTCTGCAGCCTTGTTAACCTCTACTCTGGCTGCCACAGCTTGTGTTGTCTCTGCAGCATCTCTAGATCCCATGTGCCTGATCTTGCCTTCCTCCATAATGCTGTGACATGAAGGGGAGCCCTTTGCAGTTCTGTGCTTTTTTAAAGTGCTTTTTAGCATGAAACATATACTGTTTTCTTGTTCTCCTTGGCCAGATACTGTTCACAGTCCTTGTCTGCATGATAGCTGAAGTTACGGAAAGGGTTCTTGGTCTGAACTCATGACCCAAGGCTCTTGTGGGTGTAGGATGGGCTTGTGTGAATTGGAGCGCACAGCAGCAGCAGCGTCCAGCTTCCTGCTCTTCAGTGGTTATTTGTCTTTGCTTTGTATACAGTCACTGGCAGAACACTCTTTTTCAGGTTTTAAATTGGAGGAGGATTTCTGAAGGTAATGTGTGTTTTGAAGGCAGAGCTGATGCATCCAACGATGCCTGAAGTATTGAAGCACTGTGAGTTTTCCATAAATAATAAAAGTTATTGCAAAAATAGCTGTTATTAAAAACAGTCAGAAAAAAAACTGTTGGGAGAATTTCTTGTATCTGATAAGGAAAGTAAGAAGATAAAATGTTAGATCCAGGCAGTGAAACTTTAAGCTAAGAAGGATTTCTGCTGTTTCCTTCTCAGTGGCGAGGATTTCAGTTCTCTACTCAGACTTGTTAGAAATCCCTAGGCTTGGTTATGATTTGAGGGCCACTTCTCATCTTGTGTAAGACCAGCCATAACTTTGTGGAGCAGTCCTTGTGCCTGTGTGAGCTGTTCAGCATCTTGCAGGAAGTGGTCCTGTTGGGTGATGAGCCTGACTGGCAATCCCACGCAGGGAAAATTCCCAGTGACATCAAAAGGAAGTATATGGGGAGCAGGGAACACAGGATCAAGCCCAAGAGATTATAATTGTTTATGTAAATCTGTTCTGATGATCCACTGAAACACCTAGAAGCAGCAAGTGGGCTAAATACTCTTTTTGCGTATTGCATATGTTTATCTTGTTGGTGGCTCACCAGCTTGGAAGGAGAGCTGTGTTTCAAATTAAAAATGCCTACAGTTACTCCCTACCCTCTCCTCACCTTTTGTTGTCTCAGATGGCAGTTTAATTGGGTCAGGAACTATATTTTTGTCTTAGCTAGGGCAGCGGTGAGCTCAAGCCTCAATAGCAGCCATAACAAAATGGCAGATTAATTCCTGGTGAATTTGCATCACATTGCATTGGTTGTGCCCTGGCAGTTTGGTTTTTGCAGAGCACAAATGACATGTACAGATGAGTAAAGCTGCTCAGCTGCAAGTTGCTTTGAAGCTTTTTAAGCCTTGAGCTTCCAGGAACATGTGCATTACCTGTCCTTTTGGGGATGAATTTGTAGTGGATGCACATGGAAAGTTTTGAGCTCTCGAGTTGAAAAATGCTCTTGTGAGTGCCATGTGCTGTGATAGTCACTGTTAGGGCAGCACAGCACCTGGAACAGGATTTGGTGGAGCCAAGGTAGCATGAAAAAGTAAACAGCTTCTTGCTGAGAGCTTGGTCTTGTGTCACAAGTTAAGAGATTCTGCAGTGTTTTGTACTGGGAGAGGCACGACAGAACAGCTTGACATCAGGCCTGTTCCTGGCTCCAGCGGGCAGAAAGTAAGGACGGGGTGAGCAGTGCCAGCTACTCCGTGTCTTGAAATAGCAGCAAGACTGCAGCAACATTTCAGGGTTACGTTTATAATAGGTGTAACCAGTGCAGCCTAGTTGGATGTCTTCAGGTGCTACTATAAAGACAACACCTGCCTGCTGAGGAGAGTTCATAGGTGCAGCCAAGGGTTGGGCAGAGCTCAATATTCTTATGCCATATTCTTACAATTACAAGAACAGGTTTACTTAGAAAAGCTTCTGTTACCTGTTTTTTTCTTTTTCCTAGCTGTGCTCCCTTTCATTTCCACAGCGGGATTTTAAATGCAGAGTTGTATGTTTGCTGCATGAATAGCAAAATAAAATGATGCCAGAAGCTTAATTTAAAGTTGTTATTCTGATTTCTGTCCAAAAAGGAATTGTTTACTTTACTGTTGCAGTATGTACACATGGCACCAGCAGCTGGCTGCAGTGATTTTTGGGCCAGATTCATTGAAAGTGGTGTAATTTCAAAATAGTTCCTTCATCTGGATTCTCGACAGACAAAGGCCGTGAACCTATGGCTGTGGAGGGTATGGCTTGTGTGTGTTGCATGTAGATGCAAAATCTGTGTTAGTATATGGGAAACCAGTGAAATATTTTGTTCACACTTTAAATGAGTTTGTCAATGTTCTGCTGATCCTTCACTGAAAAGTAGAACAAAATAAGAATCCTGTAGCCAGACACAAAATCCCCGCCTTCTGTCTTCTCTTTGACCCAAATGCCTGGATCGAATGGGTTTGTTTTTTGGGCTGCCAGAGAAGGTCAGGAAGTGTAAAGGGATTTATCTGATGGAGCAACTGGGACACAGCATGTGTACTCTGTGTTCTCCACATGGCATACCAGAATCAACAGCATGAAAATTGAAATAACTTTCCTTGCATTTCTCTTGAAGAGGAGAGAAACAAGTGATGGGGGTTTGTTGTGATGGGAGTGAGAGAATGCATTCTGTGAGTGAAAACTGGTGGTGGATCTGGAGTACTCCAGAATAGTGGTTTTGCTTATGTAAGATTTACGGTGAATACTTTCCTTCTGAGCACATTCATATGAATGCCAGGTGTTACTCTTGGAGCCCCGTTAAAGTCTAGAGGTACTTGGATAGGCAATGCTGTAGTAGCTAGTATCCGAGGTAAACGGCGTGTGTGCCGCAGGCAGCCAACAAGTGCTAGTCCCTTACCTTTCAAGGAGACTGTATTTCACAGAATCATATCACAGAATGGTTTGGGTTGGAAGGGACCTTAAAGCTCTTTTAGTTCCAACCCCCTGCCACAGGCAGGGACAGATTCCACTAGAACAGGTTGCTCAACGCCCCATCCAACCTGGCCTTGAACACTGCCAGGGATGGGGCAGCCACAGCTTCTCTGGTCACCCTGTGCCAGCACCTCACCACCCTTAGAGGAAAGAATTTATTAGAATTTCTTAGTGGACCACACAAGATTATTGTGAGTGTATATTTACAGTGCTTGTTATTTTCTTGTCCCGCAAGGTGCCTACAGTTTTCATTTATGTCTCTCTCTTGCTGGAGGTGCAGGATGCTGCAGTTGGGTGATTGAGTGCTGTTCTTTGTGACCGCTAGTGTAAAGACTTCAGACACCAGCAGCTAAGCAGTGGCTGTCAGAGACTGTCACTGGCCTGGCTAGGATGCCTAATGCAGCTTTTGGCATCCAGAAGGGACACGGCACCGCTTTGCAGCAGAGCCATCCTGATGCATTAGCTTTTAAAACTCTTTTCAGAGCCTGAAGGATTGTTATACTTTGAAGGCAAAAACCTACTGTGGTAATTAGTTATGCAAATGCACTTAAGGTGAGGGTCATACTATGGGAAAGAAAACGAGAGAAATGCGCCTTCTTGGGATGGTGTCAGGGCATGAGGCTGTATTGCAACTATATCCTGTGTTTGCATCGTTTTCAGCATAAATTTATGACTTTTTGAAATATCCTGCAGAAGTTTCAGTGATCCTGAATAACTTAAATGATCTTCAAAGGAACATTAGTGTGTCTCCTTTCAAATGCAGTTTGCAGAAGGCTCTGTTTGAAGAAATATTAATGAAATGGTATGTGATTCACATAGGCTTTGTGAATCTTAATTGATTCAGGTTCATAAAGAACTTTGATCCAGGAATGAAAGGCATTCAAGAGATGTGACCAATTTCAAGTGACAATTATCCTTTATTTGGAGGTACTCCCTAGTTTTGCTGTAATTAATTTGTATTCTTCACACACAAGCACTGATGAGGATGATATTTCCTAGTTCACAGATGACTCCTGTCGAGTTGAGGCTCTTGGGGTGAGTCTGAAATGCGTGTCTGGCCTTGCTGCACCTCTCCCCTACACCCACACTGTCTGCTCGCCTGGGCTCACCGAGCGTGTTAAAGCCTGACATCACTGTTCAGCCCCAGCCTGATTTCGCAATCATAAAAAGCAGGATTTAGAGAGTGAGCTGCCAGTTTTAATAAGCCCCGAAACACGCCCAGCCAAGTTTACTTTATTGTTCTTGGGATACACAAAAAAAATTGTTTGTACAATAACATATTTTGGAGGGTTTGGCTGACTCCAGCCTTTCCTGCCTCCTCCTTTGTTTTCCGGATGTATCAGCAGATGTCCATGAAAGTGCTAAATCTGCACCCTGCCTGACCTTTACTGCCGAGGAAGGTAAATCACTTCTGTCAGGAGGCTTCCCAGAATATCTCCCAAACGATACTATTGCTGTTGAAAACAAATCTAATTAAACAGGAATCTTAAGAAGGGTTTTGTTTTTTTTTTTTTCTCGTAATGTGTTNCCCTGCCTGACCTTTACTGCCGAGGAAGGTAAATCACTTCTGTCAGGAGGCTTCCCAGAATATCTCCCAAACGATACTATTGCTGTTGAAAACAAATCTAATTAAACAGGAATCTTAAGAAGGGTTTTGTTTTTTTTTTTCTCTGGTAATGTTTTAATTAGTAACCTACATCACACATTGCCTATGCAGAGTTTTACACGTTGGTGCTTTCTCAAGAGGTGAAAAATTTGCTGATGGTTTCAATTTTAGGGTTTTGTGTTCTTGCTTCTTTGAAAGACTTTTTTTTTTTGGGGGGGTGGTGGTGGTGGTGGTGGAGAGAATAATTTAAGAGATTAGGCCACTAAAATGAGAAATAACGTTAGAAATATTAAGACTGCATTTGGCACATATGGTGGTGGTGGAATCTTCTGTGCTCTCCTGACCTGGTCCCTGGTGCTTCAGGGCAAAAAGAAACTAGCTAGCAGGAACAGAGGATGGGCGCAGTTACCCAAGCTCCCAGCCTCAAAGCAATGGATGTCGAGACTCTGCCCAGATACATCTTTACAGGTTGATCTGCTGTTGCTGTTCTTCTGTCAGTCCTGTCACTCTTACTAACAGTTTAGCCACTACTTCATAAGTGATTAAGAAAGATTTCTGGGATCTAAAGATAGGTTCCTAAATCTAATCGTAATGTGATCACTTAAATAAGCATATTCCTGTCCCAGGGGTGTGTCTTTTCAGTTCTTAAGCACACATCTATCTGGTGAGCAGCCAACTTTGAAAGCGGGGCTCAGCCCTCCTTTGAGGGCATCCTGGTCCTTGTCCTGTCCCTGGAGCATGTTCAAGTGAGTTTTGCAAAGTTCCGCTGAGCAGGAAGAGAGGGGGAGCCGCGAGTCCCCAGGTCCTGTCTTCTGCAGGTGTGACCCTGGGAGTGGTGGTGTTGGTCTCCAAAAGGGCTCATCTGGAATAACTTACAAGTCAAATTTTCCAATGTATGTGTGAATGTGAGTTTATAAAGTGAATTACAGCAGAGCGAGTTTTTCTCTGTAGGGGTAGGGAATGGTGCTCATTCGAAAATGAACAAATGTTACTTGGGAAAATGACTAGGATGGTGAATACTTCTTGCTGACTTGCATTGGAGTTTTTGGCACGTACTGTTTGCCAAATAGGTCTTGACTCAAAGAAAAGTAATCAAGTTATTCTAATTTCATTAGTTTGTTTTTTCATTGTTATTATTAAAATAAAAATAAACCCACTATATTTAAATTGTGCCATGTACATATTAGCTACATGAACCTCAGCAAAACTATGAGACTTTGACTTAAAACAGCTCATACAGGAAACTAATACCAACGCCCATTTCAACAGATGTCGTGTGCCAGGAAATCAATGTAATACATTTCCAAATAAAAGACATGTTCTCCATGAGAACTGAGTAATGAAATTATGACTTAGCACACAGTGTTGGAGCCCTTCAAAAGTGTGAATTATTTGCCATTGGGAAGAATAGATCACACTGGTGTTTACATGGCAGGTGCTGAAAGTGATAGACTTCATGCTTGGTTCCCCCCTCCCCTAAATGCTGTGTCACATTGCTCCCACCAGTGGTGTTTTGTCTGAATGTGCAGTTCCCTGTCCTGGGAAGAGCCTGCTGGGAGCTGCGCCTGTGGAAGCATTGGATGTGTCTCCTGTGGATCACTCTCAGCACAGAATAGTCTTATTGTTGATCAGAGAAGTCACACTTTCATATCCTCAGGGTATTGGGTGGCAGTCCTCTTTCTTGACTTGGAGTTGTTACGGATACCTTCTACACTCACCTTTGTCTCAGCACTAGCTAGTGCCAGGTTTTTGCCTGCTGCCAGGAGCTCCTGGATGTTACGACAGCAGTAACAAGTTTTCAGGGATGTAAACTCATGCTTTGGGCTCCCATTAAAGAAACTGTGCAGTCCTATGCTTAACCTCCAAGAACCAAACCCCATTGTATTTTTGGGCTGAAGTGGGGTTTTTGTTGTGAGGAATGTCTTCTCCCCCTCTGTGTAGATGCTCCAACTCCATAGGTAGTGAATGGAGAAGGAAGGGTCTGTATGCGCATGTCCCTTCTGGGTGAGTGTTAGGGAAAAGCAAGTGAAAGCTTTGAAATGCAAACTAAAGGTGATAAAGATGCCAGGGTGCGGTATGGTACTGGAAATTTGGGGTGCGATAGGCACCTTGTTTTTGCTTTGCAGGAGTGGGGGGCAGGAAGGGGAGTGCTTCCTGGGCATGTTGAGGCGTCTCTGTGGCTTTGGCTCAGGACCCCCTCTTATGGAGCAGCTGAGACAGGAGAGATATGATCAAGATGCTGTGCTGTTTTTTTGGTTGGAAAGGCTGGCCAAGTTTATTAAGATAAATATATATAAAATCTGCATAACTGGCAGAAGACGATTGTTTACTGAATCCTGAGAAAACTGCTTGTGTTTTCATTAGTACTGCATTAAAATAACTGAACACACAGCCAGAGCTCCCTCTGGGTTAGTTTTGGTGCACAGGATGGGTCCTTGAGATGCAGTCTCTCCCCAGGCTGAGCCTGCCTCAGGAAACATTCTGGGCATCCTCCATGCGTTGCCCTTCTTTGGGAGGCTGAGAATCACTGAACCTAGCTTAGTACATCAGGGATTATGGATAAGCAAAACCCTTGTTTTGCTGCTGCGTTTTAAGGGTGTGTTTGCACCCTTTTGCTGTTCCTCTCTGTCAGGAGCTGCTCTGGTGTCTGCCTGTGCGACCATCTGAGCACTGGTGCTTGTGCTTCAGTCACTGGTTGTGCCATTCATCAGCACAGGCAGGATGTCCGCTTTGCTCTTGCACCACTTGGGTGTTTTTTCACTGAATTGAAATCAGGCGATAGTAAATAAAAAAAGAATCAGTTCTAAAATTTGCTTGGTAATGCCATTAGAAGTGCCTTCTGACCTCGGGAGAAATCCAGGTGCTTTTGTGTCTTGACCTCGTTTATATGCTGCATACCTAAGGACATTTGCGTTTTAGTAATTTTTACTGATGTACTGTCACGGCATTCATAAATGATCCCTGGCATACCTGGGATGTGGAAGCAAGGAGCATCCTGTGCTTTGATATATTTATATACCAAATAGCTGCAGTGGTTCTTGTACCAGGCAGAAGCAGCTGTGGCTGCCAGCATGGTGTCACACTCCATGAGCTTGTTATGTTTGATTGAACAGTACAGAGCGGGAAGAAGTTTTCATTTTAGTAATAGGCAGAATGGTTCCTGTTTTCTGCTAAACAAAATCATAACAGGCCTTGATCAATGCTAATATCTCTGCATTATTCATAATTCCCCAGCATTCCTCCCCTAACAGGGTTTGCCAGGCGCCGGCGTAGGTGTTTGGTACAGAAGCCAGCCATCTCCCTCCCTTGGCAGCTCTGAGGACCCAGAGATTTTTATATCTCTTGAAGCAGAAAATGGCCATGGCAAAGCATGTGTATGAAAATCTGCAATGGAAGAAAATCCTGGGATGGAATCGAGTAATATAGTCTTAAACATGCCTAAAGGGGAAAATAGTCTGACTTGGATGACAAGGGACTGTAATTAATTAAACCCACTTAGGCAGACTTCACAGGGTTCTGGTGGACAATGGTGCAGCCAGGGAAAGAAAGGACCCACAGCTTGAGATGGTACCTGTAAAACCCCAGTACGTGTGTTAAGCTTTGTTAATGGCTTTGCTGTGTTGTGTTGGATGTTTTGATGGATACCATGAGGTCCTAATTGGTAAAACATGTTTTATGAAAACAGCCCTCTGCCCTCATGCTTGGCTCTCTGCAGAGACAGTGTTTGTCAGAAAAGATGGGAAGTGCAGGAATGCTGAAATCCCTGCAGGGCTACGCCCCTGTTTCACTGGCGTGAGGTTTGCATGGGTGTATCTGTGAGGAGCTCGGGTCCAGCTGGACTCCAGGCTGCAGTCCCAGCCGGTTGCTCTGCCGCTTTCCCCGCTTCTTTTGCAAGCCACAGGCAATCTTAACTAATAGGCTGTGAAAGCTCCACTGGGTTTTTCTCACACTTGCAAAGTCACGTCCTTTGCGGGCAGCACCAGGAGGTGAAGCAGGTAGCAAGGTTGAGGCTGGAGCTTTGGCATTTGGCTATGCCGGGAGTGCTGGATCCCTTAAACACACTAATGACCTTGTCTCTGCCTGGTCCTGCTCAACTGGCAGAATAGGTGTTCTCCTGGGCACCTGGTGTAACAGCGCAGGCTGGGGCTTTCTTTGTGTTTTGTATTTATGGCAGGGCCT
The DNA here is from genome assembly GCA_002631895.1 of Agapornis roseicollis. Taxonomy (NCBI): domain Eukaryota; kingdom Metazoa; phylum Chordata; class Aves; order Psittaciformes; family Psittacidae; genus Agapornis; species Agapornis roseicollis. Next base: position 73,208 of record NDXB01008200.1, read on the forward strand.
GGGGGTGCTCAGCCTCTTGTTCTTCAGGGATCCAATAGCCATGTTGTAAATGGCCAGCAGTCACAGTGGTGATATGTGGTTGGGAAGGGAAAACAAAGTCAGATTTAGAGACTCAAATGCAATTCTGCTATTTATGTTATTTCTTGTAAAAATATTTTTTCTAGTGCAACAGTTGTCGTTATCCTTATAAACATAAGTACTGACGATCCTACTTTTGGAGTGGTTTGGAGAAGTGTCTCAGTCAGTTTGTGTTAAGTGCTTTTTTAGCATAAAGGTGTTTTCTCTGGTTTTAATTTCCATGGAAGGTATCAGGGGTAGCATAATTCCCACTCTTAGCTCAGCCTCTGCTTGTTGGGACACTCTCACTAGGATAAGTATTGTCAAACTGCAGCAGCCATGGCATTAGTCCCACTCCTGGCTTTCCCATTTGTTAGTTTGCAGGCATCTGAGACTGTTGTTAATGAAGATGTCCATCCGTGCCTTCTGCTGCGTGCTTACCCTTTCCTTTTTCTAAGTCCTTTTTTTTTCAAGTAGTTGAGTGATGTTCAATTTTGGGTGGTTCTGTTTTTCTTCTGACAAATGCTTTTGGACAAAGGCGTGTGTTTCTCAGGGTGGTGGAGAACTGATTGCACAAGCTGATTCATCACCAGCATCAGCAGAGACCCTACGAGCCAGATCAGGGTGCGGGGCTGTGGTTTCTTGGGGCTGATGGCTGCTGGGTCTGGCAGTACCCAGTTCCTTCTTTCCAGTTAAACTGAGATGGTCCCTTGCAGTGTGTTTCCAGAGGTGACCTGATTGCTTTTCTGGTATCAATAATAAGGATTACCTTTAACCTGGGATCTTGGAGCGCTTGCTAAAAATGCATTAATGAACCAGAGAGGTGTTCTCACAGTCCTCTTACAGACAGGCACAAAGGGAGATGCAAGGAATACATTACAGTGTTGTATTGTTCTCCTCTTTCAAAGATGGTTATTTTTTTGTCCACCGTGACCTTTTGTGTCTGATCCTGTGTGTCCTGTGATATTGGTTTTTTCATTTAGGAATTCTTTTGCATGTGCATGTCCTTTTTCAGCTGCAACCACAGCGTAAAGACTGGAAGTTGGAAACTGTTCTTTCTTGGCACACCTTCTCTGGGTTGCTATGCTGCAGTTCTAACAGAAGGAATTTCCAGGTGCAAATGAGTGTAGCCACATCTCAGATACCAGTTAAGAATACTTAAGCATCAGCAAACCAGGGGTTCCCCTGGTCAGGAGAGGCCTGCTTAGGCAGGTCTGCTGCTGCTCCAGAAGTCATTTGCTGCAGGCTGTTGACCATTTAGCTGCCTGATGTCTTGGGAGTGAATGTGTCTGCCTGGAAGAAGCATTAATAATGTGATTTGGGAATTGATCATCTTTTCTAATCCCATAGTGCTGTAGCGTATCTAGTGCTTTGTGTTTTTCTTGGCAAAGTTTTAGGATGGGCATTACCCAGCCAGATCCTGCATTTATTCCTGCAGAGAGGAATTAAGATGGATATGGTGTTCAAAGGGTTTCATGCTGTCTTTATTGCTGGCTCTCTGTCTCATTTTAAACCATCATCCCATAATTCTAGCTGATATGAATTGTATCACTGAGCAGTAAAACAACCCATTTTAATGGTATGAATAGCAGTTAATGGAAATACTGTCTGTGAAATCACACCACTTACTTCCAAATATTAACTTTCCCTTTTCCTAACAACCTGGCTGGTGCGCATTTTGGGCAAAGTGATAGTCAAAAGTTCCTTCTTGCCTGCCCCAGGGACATGCAGGGTTAGCTGCAGTGAGCAAATGACTTGAAATCAATGGTCCTTCAGGCCAAGAAGTAGTGAGGTACCATTTGTTTGCAGAGGATGGTTTAGCTGCCTGTTTAGCTGCCTGGTACTCTGTCTACACCGCCTAGTATCACCAACCTGATTTTGCAAGGGAAGTGCTTCAGCCTGCACAGAGGTAAACATGCCTTGCTACTCCAGCTCCACTGGGAAATAAAGCCAAAGCAAGAAATAAAGAAAAGCATTAGCTCTCATGGTAGTGAAGCAGAGACAGCATTTGTCATTTTGGAGGAACTACTGAGGAAGAAGGGGCTCCTGCCCCACTGGTGTTCGTTTGTGAAGACTGGTGGAGGTCTGTGCTGTGATATTGATGCTTCACCTCAGGGGTCTGAGCTTTGCCCCTGGGCATATCCTTGCTGATGGTACCAGTTCATTTAAGAAATTGTGAACTAGGGGAAGCAGACCCCAGTGCCTGTGGAGAAGTGTATGTTTGTCCATGGCCAGTAGTGGTGGATGTTTAATGGCTGTTGGGTATTCAGTATCAGTGCACAAACTGGCCTGAAATCAGTGTAAACCTGGTTGGTGCTGATGTCTCATTCTTTCTATGCACTTTTACTGCAGAGTGGCTTGAAGGAGAACTTGACTCACGCACTTCTTTTAGAAGTTGATTTTTTTTTTTACTGTTATTTAACAGGCATCCAGAAAGCAGGATTTCATGTTGTGCTTTTCTACTACCATTTTCCCTGGGACAGTCTTGCCTCTCCTAGCCCTTGTGGTGGCAGCCATGTGTCTGTGATGTGGCTGGCTGTGGTGACAGTGTGGTAACCCTGGATCTTCAGGGTTTTGAAGCTTGACCCTGTTGGCTTGCTCCTGGTTGAAAGCTGATGGGCAAGGTATAAGCTGGGAAAGGGATTTTTGTCATGTAAAATTAAATAAACCCTTGTGAGCGTTCAGCACATTTTTGAATTCCTGAAAATAAAAAAAAATATCCTGAAATTCTGTATTTGTTTGGTTTCGGAGTGAAACAAATTACCTGCATCCTGACTGTGCTCCAGTGACTCTTAGCCCATGTCAGCCCCGTGCACAGCATTGGCTATGGAGTGGGCTGAGGACGCTCAGCATCCCAGGGCACCAGGGATGCTCCAGGCCAGTATCACCCTGCATACAGCATCCAGGGCCTCTTTCAGGCTTGTTTTGGGAACAGGGGTGGTGTTGGAGACTGCTCCGAGATAACAGCATACCAGGATGAGGAGAAACACAATGTTTTGAAGACAGTCAAGGTCAACGATGTAGCCGCCAGGGGAACGGGTCTCTTGCAGCTTGCTGGCAACCTCTGCCTGCCCAGGGTACGATGCCTGAGGGCTGCTGTCAAGTCCACATGGCCTCCTGCTCCTTAGTGCTCCGGCACAGGTGTGTCTCACTGGGTACACTGTGTGTTGGAAGGTGTTCCATCTGCCTCCCAAAGCTGCTGGCTATGGCCAAGTACAGCAGCTCTCCAGCCACCCACCAGTCTCTGAATACCACAGAGGGGTTTCACTGCTCCTTGTTCTCTGTCCTAATGTTTCCTTTCATCTGTGATTGTTTTCCTGTCTGTGTTTGGACAGAGAAGCTGCTTCAGCTTCAGCTTTTTGCTTTTGTCTTGTTTATGGAGGGTGTGGATTTCAGCCTATGGTGTGTGCAGTGCTCTAGTTGTTTGGATTTCAAGTACTACAAGGAAATCTTAAGCAGCAGGTTTCAATTGCCGCTTTCTAGAAGGAAAAAAGTGTTTTGAATATTTCTGTTATTAGGCTTTGCTGTAAATACTTACAAAAATAACGCTTTGGCCTCGATCTTCTCTGAAGTGAAACCTCTTGTTCTGTTAGCTTGAAGCTGGAGCATTCCCCTGGCCCCATCCCAGGAGGGTGCTTTTTTTCCACCCCAAAGTGCAATCTGGGGAGGAAGCTGGGGAAGCCAAGAGGCAGGTGAGGAGGCAGAGCAGAGCCATGGTGTGCCTGGGCTGCAGAGGTCCTTCAGCTAGGGCTTGCCACCAGCTCTGATGGGGTGCACAGGGCTCTATTCCCCGTTCCCCAGCACTGTTCCTGCTGGCAGTGGGCTGGGGCTGTGGAGGTGGGCATCTAGGAGCAAAATTCTTCTGTAAATGCTAGATTTGTTTTAGTTTGCTTCCTTAAAGAGAAAGTGGCCAGTTATTTAGGCCCCTGTGCCTATGCTTGTCATGCTTGTATGATAATGTTATAGACAAAATCAGAATATTAGATCTGCAAAATGAAGGCTGCATTAACTGATGGGAGTGCAGGTACAATACATTGAATACACCTTCTTATAGTTGCTGTTGTATGGATCAGCCTGGATGCATGCTAAGCCCCTAGACCATGCAGTATTTTATCTTTTATCCATGCAGAGTTTTCCCAGTCCCCATGAAAACCAGCCTCATTCATACATCGGCACAGCATGGAAATAAGTATGTATGCCAGCTACAGGGAGAAATTCCCATGCGGAGGGGACTGCTGAGGTCGGTGCTCTGACTATGGCTCCTTTGAAGCTGGTATTTCTTTTGGGGAATGTCAGTCTTGTTTCAAGGCATGAGCCAAATTCCTGACTAATGACTGTGGGCTATAAACATTGCCTGAGGGTGAGGGCTCCTGTCCGCCTTCTGCAAAGTGCCATACATCCTGCTTTTGGTGCTGGTGGGCGTCAGAGGCAGGACCTCCAGTAGCTGGAGCTAGTTGGGCAGTGAAGGTGTTTCCTGGGGTGGCTGGGTCCCATCAGCAGCACTCATACCAAATTATTTTCTGGTTGCAGACATGAGTTCTGCTCATGTTTTGCCTTGCTGGCAGGAAAGGTGGCTGTTCTGCAGTTTAGCAGCTACTGCTGGTGGTTCCTATCCCTCTGAGGAGACTGATTAATGCAGAGGTTTTAACTGTGAACTAAGTCCTGGTTTAGTGACCCATTTCCCAGCTGGAACAGTCCCAGCTGCTCCTCTTGTCCCTCTGTGGACCTTCTGTAGACTGACAGCTCTTATGTCAAGCGAGTATAGATTTGTGTACATCACTGTTTCACTTTTGGGGTTGGGTGAAAACTTGCTTTTTAAGCATTTGCAGTAGTTGTGGCAAAGTCCTTTGCATTGGTGGTACACTGGCTTCCCTGCGCTCAGCATGGATGGGAGCGTTAGCAGGGTAGGTGTCAGGCGGCACTGCATGCATGTTCTGGTGTGTCAGACGTTTGGGAAGATGGGCCTGTGGTGTAACGTTCAGCAGCCTGACTCAGCCATTTCCTTAGCTGATCCTATGTAACTCACAGCACTTCAGTTTGTTAGAGAAATAAAACATGACTGCTGCATTTCGAGATGCAGCTGAGCTTTCTCAGTGCTAAGGTAACTTTGAGTCTGTGTTTTTGGGTTGAATTCCCTGAATTCTGTTTAGATTTAAAAGGCAGAGATTTCTGACCATCCCTTGTCAGAATGTGCTGTGCCTGGTGCCGCTGCCCAACCCCCACCTCCCACCTCCCACCTTCCCCCCTTACTTGGTACACCATGTTCTCAGCCCCCACATCTATCCATCCCACCAAACTTAGCTGTCAGTATATATTCTGACTGGAATCTAATGTGTGAATGTGGTTGGAAGAGAACTTAGAGATCGTCCCTTGGACATCAAGCTGCTGACCACAGCTCTTCGAGTGTGACCGTGCTGCCAGTTCCTTCTCTGCTGAGTGGTCCACCTGTCAAATCCATGCCTTTCCAATTTAGAGACAAGGATGCCACGTGGAACAGTGTCAAATGCCTTGCCAGGTATATGAAATCAGTCACTGTTCCCTTATCCACTAGTGGTGTGGCCCCATCATAGTGACATGGCTGTCACTAATCACCTCCTTATTGTCCATGTGTCTTAGAACATTTTCCAGAAATGTGAAGATGTGTGTTATAAAATTGACTGCTGCTTTTATGTGAGGTTTGGTTTGGCTGTATTTAATAGATTTACACCCTGATAGCCCCAAACCCCCTCATGGAGTGCCAGCTTAGTTGGGGCACCTATGTCTTTGTCTATTGGGCATGCATCCATGCATGGTAAAGAAAAAATGATGTCTCTAATTCAGGAGTTTGCATCCCTGCTGGGGTTAAACAAACCTCTGTGTATGTAAGAACAGTGTGTTTAGTTGCTCTTCACTACTGTCCTTATTTGAAACACAGGGAGAGAGGTTTGCTTCTCTCCCACAGTTGTCCGTGGAGGTGTGAGGATGTGTCCTCTCTCATCGTGCAGAAGAAACTTATGCCAGTCCTTGCCAGCAGCTCAAGCCAGGAAGACTTTTGTGTCAGCCTCCTGAAATACAGACATCACAGTGACAGTGTGGTGCTCATTTCCTACCCTCATTAGCTTAGCAGGAAAGGAAGACTCATTAGCCTGTGCTGTGCTTAGTGTGTGTCTGCTGTGTGCTGTTCCTAGGAGTGAAGCCAGCCTCCCTCATCAGCATTGCCCTTCACTGTGTGGCTGTCTGGGGATGTCCGGGCAGGCTGCCCTGAGCTGCCTGCACACCCCTCCTGCCCAGCCACAGTGTTGCAGTTCCCATCGAGTGCATTCTCTCTGCTTTGTGCTGGTCCCACGCTTCCCCCTGCCCTGATTTTGCTCTGCAGGTTTTCCCCTGTGTGTTTTTGGGGGCTGACTGGCAGGAAAGCTGGTTCCTCAGCTTTCCTGAGGAGGAAATTGTCAGCCCAGCACAATGCAGCAGTTGTGGGACTGCAGGCGCTTGAAAGCTCTCTCTGCACTTCTGAATTCCAAGCAGTATCTGTCAAGGATGTGGGGAGGACTTTATGGGAGGTTAAGAAACGGTTTTCCTTTACACCTGCCTGTAAGACATGCCTCCATACCCTCCTTGTTAATGAAAATAGCCAAAATAGTGATCTGGTAGGTCCTGCTACTCCTCATGTAGGCCAGGAGTTGTCATCTTTTATAAAGGCACACAGTTGCTATTTGAAGCATACTTTAGAGGTGCTTGCTTGAGTTTCCAGTGCCGTGCATAATGTGGGAAGTTAACTTGGCCACAAGAAGACTGCAATTTATGCTAGCAACATACAACCCAAATGCATTCTTGTAAGGTATGGACTTCAACTGATGCATAAGTAAGTGTACACAGTGGATAGGCAGGAGACCACATCATTGGAAAAGCTGAGGTTCCTTTTAAAGTTGCATCCCCCAACATGTTGTCCTCAGCTACATTCTTCACTGATGTTATTTTTGAATACTTGATTGATGAAACATTATGATGGGGTGATTTGTCTCACCTCTCTTTAGTTTTGAAGTCAGGTATTTGGTCTCAGCTCTTTGTAACTGTCTGCAGTCAGTGTAGGAAGTTAGTTATGTATTACCTGCCCTCTTGTGCCTCTGAAAGTTTAGGTCACTAAAACCTGAATTTAGGTGTTTCATTTCAAGTTTTGAAAACTTTCATTCCAGTCTTTTTGTGCCTGTTTTGTACTTTGTGTAGCAGAGAAGCGAGGATGCTGTGAGGCACTGCTGTGCAGCAACCGCAGCATCTCTCATCAAAAGAAGGGTTTCACATTGGGAGTGTGAAATCCTGTTTGTGGGACTGCTGCTGGTACTGTTCTGCTTTGTCTGCTTTCAAAGCCTACTTCGTGTTTGAGACAGAAGGTTGAGCATATGTTCGTAAGAGGTATTATTAGGAGCAATTAGTTGCAACCTTGGTAATACTGAGGTTTACAGTCTTCCAGTAATCCCTGGTGCCCATCAGGGTTGAGAATACTCTGCTGAAGGTGGCTCAGGAATTGAAGCCTGAAAGGTTGTGTCTGACTGATGCCCATCTGTCTCCTAACTGGGATCAGTCTGCTGGTGGCACCCTGATGGCTGGGACCTGGCAGGGGGCTGGTGGTGCCACCCTGCTCTGTACTGTGTTGAAACATCATTCAGGAGAGCCGCCACCATCCATTGCTTCATTTGCATGTTTTATGAAGGCAGCTGCTACGCCAGGCATACTGTCACTCCCTCAATCAGTGTTGCTACTCCAAATCAGTGGCAATGTGGGCTAGTGGGTGCTATCCAGACCCACAGCTCTGCATTTGTTTCTGGTTCTCTCTTCTTTCCTATCACTGCTGAGGAGTTTGTGCTGTTAACCCACACATCATATTGGTCATCTCTTAAGGTTTCTGAGGTCATGCTGGCTATCTCTTAGAGGTCGTGAAGAACTGTAAGGACAAATGAGGAGCGTGGGGGAGGATGGGAAGGAGGAAGGCACTTGGGTGAGATTTCCCAGAGCTCTCCAGGTGCAAGTTGCATGGGGGCCCAAAATTCAGGTCCCATAGGAATACTTCACATAACGCTTCCAGACAGCATCACTTGGTTTTAATAGCTGCAGAGCTCATGGGTCTGTTTGCTGTTGAAGTGCTTGAGCTGACATCCCATCCCAGTGGAAGTACAGCAGCTCCAGGGAGCACAGTGCTACTGGGCAGGAATCATCTCCATTGTGGGTCATGAGCTTTTGCTGGCAGTGGGACTTATGCCGAGGCTTGGAAAGGGAGCTGACCTGGCTGCTTTCCAGTACACTGTATAAAGCTAGTGTATCTGAACTCATACATGTGAATTTGATGGGTTTTTTTGACATTTCTTCCTTGAGGCATCATCAGCCATGGAATTGCATAGTAAGGATTTGTCTGATAGCATCTTCAAGTTTTTGCAGATGAGGATGATGAAGTGTGAGTATGATAAGGATGTATGATTGCTGGGAAGGATCTGTTTTCCTTGCCAAGTCCAACTAAGGGTAAAGGCTGTTTGTGATCCAGAGCACAAAACTTCCTTTGGATTTGTCTGTCAGAGAAAGTGTGCTTTGCTGTGAGGTTGGTGCTGATTGTCCTGTTGCCAGCAGATCTTGTGAGTTCTCTGTGTTGGTTCATTTGGGTCAATCATGGGCTGAGAAAGTCCCAGCCTGGCGCAAGGCAGGTTGCTCAGGACTGGGTCCCATTTGGCCTCTGAGGATGAGGCTGCACAGCTTCTCTAGGCAGCTGTGCCAGTTTTGGATCATACTTACTGTATCAAAGGTTGGGGTTTTTATTGTTTCTTTTTTGCCTAAGTGGAATTTGAGGTATTTCAGCCTGTGCCCACTGCTTCTTGTCCTGACGTCAAGCTGGGGGCTAGTTGCTGCTGGTGTGGGATTAATTCTGCCTGTCATCTCAGTCACATGCTGGACAGTGGCTTTTGCTTGCACACAGGCTTGTTTTCATTCAGTACCATGCTCTGCTTTGGTATGAGCCTGTGAGCTGTTTCGCTTAATTGCCATCCTAGGGATGGATGGCCTGAGCTCCCAGCGTGGGAAGCCAAGGGAAGCTGAAGCTCAGTGTAAGAAAGATATCTTCATTTCAGCATTTCTGAAGAGTTCTGACTGCAGTGCATGCCCAAGTGACTGAAAACATTAAAACCCAGATTTTCATTCGTGTGTGACAATGCCATAGCATGTAGGTGCTACTCAGGGTATGTAGCAGACTGTACAGGTAATGAATACCTGTGCCTCCAGGTGAAGGAATTACTCAGCATGCAACAGGGACAAACATGTTTCCAAAAGAGAGTCTTCTTATAAATGGCTGTTTTCAGCTGTTTCTCTCTTTTGATATTTTTAAGCTCAGATCTGCTCAGTTTGCTGATTTTGCTGACAGCTATTCCAGCTCCCTCTACCTGGGATCTGCAAGTCAAGGTCCTTGGTTATTTAGTCAAAGACTGTGAAGCATAATTGAATTCAACTTCCTCCTCTGTAACCATCTTGACTCTCTTAAGTAATTAAGAGGCAGTTTATAATCAGCAGTTAAGGACAGCAGCTCTGGTTTAAAGAAGCTGATGGAGAGCAGGTATGTGAAGTTTGCCATTTCTATGTCATGGGCTGGGGCTGTGGTGAGGCAAAGCCTTACTGGTCAGGTTTCCACTGACAATACTGTCCCTGCTCCCTGCTGGTGTTTCAGTGGCAGTTAGGAAATGTGCTCAAGCTACTAAGCTTGAGCTAAGCTTAAACTTTAAGCCTAAGTTTAAACAGCTAAGTTCATCATCTTTGAAAAATCATGGCAGTCAGGTGAAGTTCCTGGAAAAAGGGAAATATAACCCTCATTTTCAAGAAGGGGAAGATGAATGACCCAGGGAATTGCAGACCAGTCAGTCTCACCTCTGTGCCTGGCAAAATCTTGGAGCAGATTCTCCTGGAAGGCATGCTAAGGCACATGAAAAACAACAAGGTGCTTGGTGACAGCCAGGATGGCTTCAACAGGGGGAAATCCTGCCTGACCAATATGATGGGGCTACGGAACTGATGGACAGGGGTAGAGCAGTTGATGTCACCTACGTGGACTTGTGCAAANGATGGCTTCAACAGGGGGAAATCCTGCCTGACCAATATGATGGGGCTACGGAACTGATGGACAGGGGTAGAGCAGTTGATGTCACCTACGTGGACTTGTGCAAAGCATTCGACACTGTCCCACA